>CM075187.1:31657467-31769967 GCA_037577475.1 Chaunax sp. Z400 | reverse complement strand
AGCTATGTAAAGCATACCTTACCATTAAGAACCAAGAACCACTGCTAACAGTTATACACTACACCCAATTTATGGAATAGTTTACCTGCTTTTATAAGATATGCTAGGACCCCAGAAACTTTTAAATCGTTACTAAAGACCCACCTGTTTTCTTTGGCTTTTAATTGAGGTTGGGTTTTAATTTGTACTATTATCTTAGTGAGAAATTGTTTTATTGCTTGCTGCTTTTGCTTGTCATGCTGTCTGTTTTCTTTGTTTTTAATTAAGGTTGGGTGAGTTGAGTTGGGTTTTTCACTTTTTACTATTGTTTTTTGTGAGAAATGTTTTATTATTTGTTGTTGCTTGTGCTGGTCATGCTGTCCTTTTAATCCACTGTTTTTATATGTCTGTTCAGCACTTTGATCAACTGCGGTTGTTGTAAATGGGCTCTATAAATAAAATTGACATTGACATTGACAACCAACCACATAGGATATGAACCCACCATGAACAACAGAAGTGAGGAATCAACAACTTCACCAACGTCATCATGTAATTTATAATCAATAAAAATTGTATTCACTTTTTTTGATGACGTTAGCTTAGCATTGTTATCAGCATAAGCAAACACTCAGCCTCAACATCAGACTGCATCTCAAATTCCTGACCAACATGCCTGAAACCTGCGTATGAAACTAGTTCAGTCCAGTCATTTACTGTCCCAGAGGGGAAACTTGGCTTAAACAGTTTCTTCAGCTGCTATCAGATTTGAAAAGCTTCCTCTTTAGAATCAATGTCGCTATTACAACATATTTGGTGACTTAGTTTTTACAACTTGCATTCCATTTTTCTTACTAAAGGAAGAATAAAATATAGGACAACAGGACTGAATTCCAGGTTTTATACCATACCAGTATTGATTGAAACGTGAATGGTACCCACCCAGCCCTGATGCTGTTGTTTCTTCTTCTTCAGACAAGATGCTACATGTCATTTTTCTGCCCTCTACTCTTTATTACTATTATTCAGCCATTATTAATGATCCTCTTGAAAGACATTTCTATACAGTATCAGTGAAAAGTTTGGACACACCTTCCCATTCACTTGAATGGGAAATGTTTGACTGGTGCTGTATATTTTTCATATATTAACACATTTTTGTTATGACATAGAGTGTATTGTACCGAAACAAGGTACTGTTCAGCACTGGTACCAAATTACCCAGATACAGAGCCTGTACCAGTTCAAAATGTACAGGTATCCAACCCCATCTATCTTAGCTTGGCCCTGGCATGTGTGAAAAGAGGCAACATGTAATGTTCCGAGATTGACTGCATTTGTGAGCAGTGAACATTACCAGCAGTGTCTGAAAGGTTATTCCAGTTATTTACCAGACTCATCTGACTTTTGGTCTGGGAGACTACACTGGATCATTTCTATAGGTTTGTGACTTTGTTTTGAACGTGCTGTTGTGTCAGTAGGCGTATAAACACTTCATGCTCGTGGAGTGCATAGTCTTCCCGTAACTAGTTTGAAGAGAGGTGCCATATGGCCATTGTCAAGAATTGCCCACAGCCGCCTCCACACCACTGGTTTCTAAGGAAACAGTGTATTATGCTTTTTAGCTTAGCAGTTTCCTTGAGTTGTTACTTTGACAACAGGAATGTCAATTAGCTGTGCTCACAAAGACAAAGTTTGACCAGCCTTTGTTTGCCCACCCCGTTTCTTGTAAGGGTGATTGGAGGTGCTATAACTGAAAGCAGTGACCGTTTCTATAAATCAACACGGTTTCTCATTAAAGTAGCTCAACTGCTTCCCAGTAACACATTCCAACCTGTCATGTCAACATGTCTCCTTTATTCAATGTCTTTCCTGTATGAAACTACTGTATTTTATGTCATTGTTTCAAATCTAATCGAGATTGAATGTTCCTCATTCTCTTCATGTCCATTCTATCCTCTCAATTTGCCTTTTTTCTTATCAGAATCAAAATGGTGCTTTTAGTTACATAGGACTCTCTCAGGTGCTGTAAAAAAAAAAAAATCTAAAAAATGGAAAATGGAGTTTGGCAGAGGAAGGATGTGGGTGGTACAGATCCCAGATCGCCACCATCTCACCAAATTTGGGAAAGACCCCGTTGTAAACTCCAACACTGCCTGCAGCTCCGTGTGCAGACTGACACCAACTTCATCCTCCTCTCATCCCATAAACCACAAACATGAAGGAGTTAGACACGCCCCTTTACTGTTTCCTGTGTCGTTCTGTTCACATCATGATCAATCAATTAAACTCTCCACTGCTAGACACAGACACAAAGTACACAATGGTGGTATGCAAAAGCGCTTCTTGATATATGTACACAACATATGTACACACACAGGTTTTGTATCACACATGTCATAACACACAAACATTCTGAACATACATACATTCTCTACATACAAACATCTACAAACATCTAGCATCAGCTTTACTTTAGTCATTTGGACCTCAGAGTAATGCAAACACTAGATGTGTGACATTGTGTTTCATTTGGAGAGAAGAACTAAGAAAGCAGCTGCTAGATTGGTGGAAGTATTGTGTGCTGCTTCTGGTTACTGATGTTTTATTGTGCAGGCTTCCCAGAACAGTCCTCCATCCTTCTTGACGCTGCATGCTTATCTCCACATATGTAGCACTGCTGGGTTCGTCAGATTTACAGTTAACACATTAATGCTTGCAATTAATCGAAAATTTTAACAGTTTCATTTTTGTTTAATGCAAATGAAACAAATCACCAACTTGGTCCCCATTTTCTTCCCGTTACTCTGGCACAAATAATTTCCCCCTGGGCATATTAAATACAGATGATACAATGACTGTGGAGACATTCCCAGTGTGTTGAGCGGCAAATTTAGCTTTGAAAAGATTCCAGATGGAACTTTAGATAAAACCAAAGGTGTGTGCACATGCAGTGATTATCTGTCTTTCCACCGAAGCACAACAATTTTGATGTATCATATTCAACAGCACTCACAGCAAGGACTGCATGTAATACAGAGGCTAATCACAGTGGCGCTCTGTGACAGTGGCTCATGGTACTTTAGTCATGTGCCATAAAATAGCTGGACATTTCAAACACAGTCCTGTAAACACAGCAGAGCTGAGAGCTCACAAAGTCTCTCCTGGTCAAAAAGACAAGTCACTCCTCCAGGATGTAAGATGAAAGTTAAGGAAGCCTGTTATGGTCAAGAAGAAGAGTCAGTTGCCCAGGATACACCCACACATTAAAAGTCTACACTCGAAATGATAAAGTAGTTCCAATACAACAAAGACCCACTGAAGGTAATGCTGGCACAGCAGACACACAACTTAACCGTGTTAACATCACTGAAAATGACACTACTGGAGCCGTGCTGGTTCACTGATGTCTTTCCCCTCTGGTAAATACAATTAATACTAAAGGGCACTCGGAGAGTGAATACCTCCGCCTGGCAAATTTCTGAATCCCACTATGATGACACCATGCCCATCCTACTCTGCCTGTCATTGGCTTGTTATGACGATGATGTTTTTCACGTAGTTCTTTGGGGATAAGCCTCAGAGTCTAATCACCTGCATCAATCCGTTCAAAACATTTTGAGTTATCCTTCTTACAAATACACAGGCAGACAAACACACGGCAGCGATCACATGACCTCCTCCAACTCTCATTGGCTGAGGTAATTAAAAAGTAAAAAAACACCCAAAAGTCCCGCTATCCCTACTTTCGGGTGTTTTTTCACAAGTATTGACTGTAGCTGAGCAGCCACAGCCAGAGACAATCAGAGGAAGCGCACCTACTCTCATTTCAACCTAATTAAAAAGTAATCAAAACTAATCTGAGATGTAATTGAATAAAAAAAAGTTGTTTACTAATGCTACGTTTTGGCCAACAAGCCAACAGTTACAGGGAATGATGACGACACACAGCAGTATTAAAAACCCTGGTCCTCATGCTGATGTCAGTGTGTGTGTCCGAGCAATGATGATAGTATTACAATAGCTTGTGGTGGCTTGTGCTTGCTCCTCCTCTTACGGCTTTCTACAGTGTTCTGTCACAGCCACCATACAAGAAGCCATGTTTGTTTTGGGAAAACTGTTCTTTGGTTTACTCCCTTTTCTTCTCTTGGTTTCCAAGCAATGAAGTCACTTGTTTTAGGAGCCTTTTTCTACACAGGACAGGAGAAACAAATAAATGTGATGATTATATAATTGTCTTTATCAATCTGACTCAGAACAGATTCTTACAAGAAGGATTATTATATTAGGGTATTAAATTATATTATATATTAGGACATTAAGTGTTCATGGATAGGTATCCAGATGTAGGATTTTTCAAGTCCAATTGTGTCCATTTACACAGATGTCTCATAATATAATCCGTAAAAGATCCAGCATGTAATTATCTGAATATTGTCCATATCTTTGACAAATACAAACGTATCAACACCTTGGATAGTACACAATGTGTGTGTGAAGTATCCACCTAACTGTCTGAAGTATATGAGGGTTGAGCATCAGGATTTTGCATGTGTTGTCCTTTAAGAATAATAGCTATCTATCAAATCTCTTCTGACCAATGTTACTGCAATCTCCAAAAATCTCTCCAAAGCAAGAGAAAAGAATGTCATTGTTTTTGATTGTTGATCTCCAGCTTCCAGCACAATTCTGAGTGCTCTTGAGTCATTTGTGCTAAAAGAGCAAGGAGTTAAAAGTGCAGGCATGCATGAGTCAACAGTGGAAAGGATGTGTAATGTCTGAGGAGCATGTTTTTCAGCCGAGCTTTGTTAGCTATGTCCACACAGCAGCAAGTGCCTGGGAAATGTCAACAAATACTCCACTCCCTTGTCTTTGCAGGACTGGGACGGGGCATCAGTACGTAGAAACTTTTGTTCAAAGAGTTTCCATCATGGTTTCATTGTCAGGAAGTATCTGGATATGCCAGGGATATGCCTCTACCCATATGAACTGTGCGTAAAGTTGTGAGGATCAGAGCAGCAGAACAAAGCATCCAAGCATGTGCTCAGAGAAAACCCACAGTGATAACATGAGAGGAGCTGATGCTAGAATGTCTCTCGACACTGTTATCATAGCTGCCGAAAAGAAACTACACAAAAATGCATTCGACCATCTGACCAACTTATTTTCTTTAATTCAATATTTTAAAAAGATTGGTATTTTGAATCGGCCCCATGATTTTGCCATGAAACACAAAGTTGTTCAGTATCTATGGTCCAATCTGCCTGGAGCTACATGGCCTGAGGACATCTACATGCCAATATTCTGTTAAGGTCATGTTTTTATTTAGTTTATCTAGTGCATCAATCATATCAACTGATGCTTTATTGTGAATTTCATTAGTTTTCATTGAACTGGATATTCGTGAATTCTGCAGTGTGATATTTTTCCTGATGACCTGAAATGATGGGAGGATATAGTCTCTCGCAAACTAAACATAGTATACCTTTACCAAAACTGACACCTATTAAGTACATTACTAACTATAGTAATTAATTGTGTCTTTTGATATTTTGAATTTTCTACTAATCTTATGTCTTATTTTTTCCACAGTGTTACGACCCCCAGTAAAGCTCAACCTTTACTCAAAAGGAGGACCAACATTAAAGAGTCAGGGTTTGGTTTAAAGAAGATAACATAGATTTATTTCAACATAGGTACATTAAATAATCAATCAACCCAAGCATCTCATGAACAAATGAACAAAGCTGGTGGGCCGGCCAAAATAAACAAAAGCAGGGCAGCCACCCAGGCCAACCCGCACATAGGGCCGTCGGACCTGGGCACTAGCCCTCTACCCTAAACCAGGAAACACAGTCTTACCTAATCTTGAAATGAAGCCACGAAATCAGGACTACCAGACCCACCAGAATATCACAAACATAAGATGCAAGTAACACAAACTACGTAAAGTCAGCCTCCTGACTGACTGCAGGTTCTCCACCCAGGAGAAGGAAGAGAGAGGGAGAGGAAGAGAGAGGCAGGTCTCTTGCCCTCCTTTTATGGGCTGTTCCCTCCATCAGAGCAAATGAAGCTCACCTGAATAGGGGAGGAACACAGGACAATGAGACATGTGATCAGCCTCTAACCAGTAGGGAGGAGCATGTAACACACAGAAACATGATTTTTAAGGTCATCGTGTCCGGAACATAGCTGACTACATTCTAGCTTCACCAAACTTCACACACATATCATCCATATTATGCAGTTGTGCCTTTTGATATGGTGGTCATGTTGTTTGGAGCATATATCACAAACTATACATTCTTTACCAGCCTTTACACATAAATTAACCATGCACTGTAAAAACCTGGTGAGTTAGTTCAACGCAAACAGTTTGAGGAAACGGATTGCATCTAATCATTTACGTTGATTAATTCAAATAATTTAAACATGAAAAATATCTGTTTTGTGTAGAAGTAACTCCTGGATTACAGCCAAAAGCCTGTGGATGAAGCAGGGTGTCTGGACAAACAAAAGTGCAAGGGGGGTGCCAAGAAGTCGCAGGCAAAAAGTAAAAATCTACAGATGGATGCCACCAGATGTGCCCAAATAACCGATATGTTGGCTGCAGGGGCTGCTAGAGCTTCAACGTCATCAGCAGTACTCGACACTGGAGAGTAACAGGCACTTGAAGGAGGCGAAGTGGCTGGAGAGAGAAGACAGGGAAGAAGTTGAGGTGGGACAGAGTGACCATAGAAGGACTGAGGGACGGAGGGGAGAGGATCAGGAGGAGACTGAGGCTGAAGTGGTAAAGGACTAGTGTATTAACAGGGATGTGTTGTACTGATGGCTCTCTCTTCCTTATCTGCAGTAGTGTGCAGGACCTGAGGGGAGTCAGACACACACCCACAGCTCTGGAGACTACGACTACGAGCTGAAAAGCTGCAGTGCAAATGATTATTTTGTGTTCATTAAAAATGAGAGACTACTATTGTGGAACACGTTATCTGGGCCGGGGTCACTGAGAGAACCCAGACAGCACTGCTAATGAGGTTTTTGTTTTGGAGAACACACACAGATACACACTATTGTGTGCACACAGTTCTGTGAGTAAATGAATGAATGAATTTCATTCATGCTGATCTTAAAAAGAATTAAATGTTACTTGTTGAAACCTGCAGAACAACCTGATGATAAAGATGCATGAAAAAGGCTATGTAATACTATACAACACCTCCACTGTGGTAGAAATGCACGCCTTCTTATATATCAGCCTACAGGAAAAGACATTGAAACTGCGTGGTGCTACTGTCCTTTGACCATTCATCTTCACATAGTAGGCACTTGAACTGCATGTCAAAGAAGCACATCACATCCAAAGGTCTGTTACTCCTCTCTGAAGATTAATATAAAACCAAACTATGATCTATTCACTGTGTAAACCTGTGTATTCATCATTAATATCTGGATACTTGAAATCTGTATGAACTAAATAGGTGGTATCAGATGAAATAAGATGAAACTGCTGCATGCAGCTATTACTGAATAAACAACTATTTATTGTTCTATTCTATTATACTGTTTGCTTTTACCAGTATGCTATTGTTTAAAGTATTCAGCTTTTGGCACATGTCTGTCAGGTAATGACCTCAACCAGTTAATCAGAATCATCTCACTCTCTCTGTCTAGTCAAGCCAGGTTGTTGAGTCAGCAGTGGAGGAGAGAGACAGGGAGGAACAGGCTGTGGACTGTTTGGCCTATCCTGAGCCTGCCATGGTGCAGTCATGCAGGCGTTTTTAAATCATCACCCCAGACAAGATGCTAAAAACTCAGTGGTGACGGAGGTGTTCACCAGTGGTGATGGTACAATCTGAGAAAGGATGACATACTGTAATGAAAGTCATGCTTTGTTCTGTTTTGTATGCCTGTCCTTCAGCATTTTAGTGACTGGAATGTCAGAGTGGAGACATGAACTCCAGAGGACAGAGGAACATGAAAAAAACATGGCACACAGAAATGATCCCAATACTTATTCCTTATACTGCTCTAAAGTCACCGAGTTCACTGATCCACCCTGTCCATGGGACTTACCACTCAGCTTTGTGGTTTTGGGGAATAGTATATAAGGTGAGCATATATATGTAAAACACAAGGGTGGTGTACAGGTGGGTACACCATGCGACTGATGCGAGATGTCGTGTATAGACAGGTCACTGTAAAGAGTGTTGGGCACGAGAGTTTTTGATTTTCAAATGCTGGGCCAGCCTGGGTCCCATTTAGTCCATTTACTTTGCATGAAACCAAACATTAGCCTGAAGCAGCCTGAAGCCAAGCAGGGCTAGAATGACTCCCATCCTGGATCTCTTTTCATCTGCTCCTGCAGAGGTCATGCTTGGTCTGGTTGAACGATCCAAAGGTGCTGTGGCCAGTGATCATCCCAAAAAAATCCAAAGGCCAGAATCAAATCTGATGATGTATGGTAGATGTAGATGATGTTCTAGTCTGACTGACCACTCAGAGCACTCTGCAACACAAGTCAGCATTCACACATATTCATACACAGGTGTCAGAATCTACCACAGAAGGCACCACCTGCTTATCAGGAGGGGCATCCATTCACATAATTACTCACACACCAATGGAACAGCCATTGGGAGCAGTTTCAGTTGGGTTCAGTATTTTACCCAGGGACACTTGGACATGAAGACTGCAGGGGATAAGAGGCCAACCACTCTACTTCTGAGCCACAGCCACCCATCAAGTTGAGAAGAAATCAAGAGATTGAGAGTATGTGTTTGTCTGCACAGTGTAGACCTTCATGACCGCAAGAAGCAAAAAACACTAACATCTACAGTAACTATTGTGAAAAGACATGAGTTAACTTGTCTGTATATGCAGCTCTCGGAGCAAAATACTTGTCATTTCTTTAGCCTGTGATCGTGTGCATATTTACAGATCTGTCTCCACATTCACATATTTGAATACATTTGCAAACACAAATACAGATTTAGAGATACTTTTTACACAAATCTCATCATGCATTTAGTTATCCTCAACAAATTTACAAGTCAGATTATGCACACCGATTGAGATCCAGTTAGACAACTCACCACAAACATTAATCAATCGTTTTGCTTCAATAATGGCCCCATAGTAGCCTGACCATTGTAAACAATAAAAGTCCTGTGAACAGGTTCAGGTAGATGACAGAAAGTTAAACCCGATGAGCCTCAGTTTCTGACTTTTGGCTCTTAAAGCACTGAAAAAGGAAAAATCAGGAAAATGATAAAGCACTAGGGGGAATCAAGGTAATTATTATGTTCAGCAGTCACCTTTCAAGCTATTGACATGCATAATTTAAGAGGGGTAATGGCCTCAAGATGAGTCTTTGTCTCCGCAAAAATACTGGAAAGTGAGTAAGACATCTGGAACATATCATCCAAGGCAGTAACTTCATCCCATTCAAGAACTGGTGTCAAAATATGGAATCAGCAGTAAGAAATTTCTTGAATATCTACAACTTAAATCCATAATCCAGGCGAGATTCAATTGAACCTAAAACTACTTTCAAGGGTTAAAGATTTTCTGAACCTCTCGTCCCCCAAATTGTTATCCAAAATATATAAACTGATAGCACAGTTTCTCTCTCAACTTCCAAGTGGGTAACAGATGTATCTATCAGTCCAGATCATAATTTCTCCAGACCATAATTTCCCTGGGCCTGGACTGGGTTGGACTACTTCTCGGGTGCGGGTGGGTCTGCGGCTCCGGGCCCCAGGGCCCTGGGACACCGCTGTGTCTCCAGGCATGGGGCTTGTTTATATGCCGTGGGGGTGGGGCTTCTTTGGGCCTAGCCCTTGTGGGTTGGGGTGGTGCCAGTCTCGGTGCTCTGGTGATGCTCCGGGGGGTTCTGGCATGGCCCACTGGGCCGAGTAGGCCTGACTCCTCCCCGACTGGGGGGCTTGACGGTGGGGATGAGTGTGGGTGCTAATCGGGAAGCTGGCACCCCGGGGCAGGGCAACTTGTGCCTCGTCCTTTGGGGCCTTTGCCCCCTCCCCATCCTGTTGTGTCTCTTTACATACACCCTGGGACCTTGGCGGGTGGATATGATGCCGGGCAGGTGGGGGGTGGGGCTGCTTCATTGTGGCTTCACCATCCATCCTCCCCAGCGAGACTGACCGCCCTCCAATTTTAACTGTACCATATACACTAAGAGTCACATCGTCCCGCTCCCTCGGGGGAGATGGCTGGGGGGGTCCTGGCCTTTGCTGTGTGGTGGGCTCCATGTCAGGGTCTGGACAGGTCCCGTGTGCGCGGGTTTCGGGGGACGTGGGCTTCACTCGCTCTTGGGGGAGGTCAGCTTCTGGCTGGGCCTGGGGCCTGTTGTCCCCCTGTAGGTCGGGGCCTGGCATTGGGGGCTCCCTCTATGGCCTCCTGTAGGAGCCTCAGCCCGCCCCCCTTGAGGGTGGTTATCGGGGGGGGCCCTGCCTTCTCCATTGCGTGGTGGGCCTTGTGCCCTCTGTGGCCCCCGGCTGGCTTTCCCTTGGGGTGGGCGTGTGGTTTGCCTGGGGGCACATGGCCTCGGGCCCTTCATGCTCTGTGGGGCCATGGGGCGCCGTGGTGGTTTGGGTCCTTCTCTGCCTACCGCTGGGGGTCAGCGTGGTGTTGTAATGACCCCCCACTTAAAAACACATCCAGTGACAATTTCTCACACGCACAATAAGGTGAACGAGGTTACACACTTATGGTTATAATGTTAATGCTATTGTATATCACTGCTGTTATTGTTATTGTTGATTTTGTTGTTGTTTGTTTTGACGTTATTGTGGTTGTCTCCCTTGTGGAGATACTGGAAAAAGTGATAACTGAGAACAGGAGTCTAGAATGGGTTCCAAACAATACATTAACATGTTTGAGCAGAAAGGACCTGCTAAGAAATTAACAACAACAAAATTCAAATAAGTGAAGGAGATGAAGGGCAATAATCCAGAGAATTGTCTGGAGTTACTTGTGTTTAAACGGCCAACAGCATCAAATCAGGCCATGGCTTTGGTTGGAGAACAGCTGCCTCCAAACTTCATCCCTATATTGAAATGGTTGATAGGTCGCTGAGGCGAAGATGTTTGGACTGATAAAGAAATCAGTCCAACATAAAAGGAATGTGCAAACTGTTGAGAAACATTCTGTTCTTCATCTATCAAAACAAGTTAATCTCTGAAAAGGAAACAACCTTGTTTTGACACATAAATCTCTTAAATTGAAACACACAAACCTTAAATTCTGCATTTTCCTCTGAGGTTGATGCACATGATGATACAGCAGTGTTGATAGATGCAGCATGAAGACAGCAAAATAAAAATTGCAACAACCACAATAGCCACCAGCTCAACAGCAGCCTCAACAACAACAGGAAAGCTTAGATGAGGAATTGATAGGAGCAGTAGGGGAAGTAGTTGTGGAGCCAGAGAGCACTAAACAGGATGTTGAACATAACCGTGTGAGTTCAGGAAATAAAAAAAGCTCTGCAAGATACCATGCACTGTAAAACTTTGATGTAAATTTAGAGGGAAATGTGAGCAGTATCCTGCTGTTTTCATGTCATACAGTGGAATGATATCTGGGAAAAATACAATGTGATTACTTAAAGGGAAGACCTTTATTTACCTGAATGTACTGTAAACAGTGGCTATATATATATATATATATATATATATATATATATATATATATATATATATATATATATATATATATATATAGTATACTTTGAGTATATACTTTAAGTATACTTTATTTTGTAAATATACTAATACTTGCAAGCGTACTATTGTAATACTTTAATCATCCTCAGAAGACAGCAGTACTTTAGAGAAGTCTCTTTTTTTTTTTTCAAGTGGCGACTTAATGCAGCGTTTGATATAAAGGTTCAATTGAGTGGATGTCCTGGTTTGGAAGAAGAGCCCTTGTCCAATAGAATGATGCTGGTTTATAGAGAGGGAATGGATATGATGCTGGTGTCAGGTGTAGACATCCGACTGCATCCACTGGTGAAAAGGAGATGTGGACAGGATCCCAGTCACTTTAATCCCAATCCCAAAGAAGAGGAGGACATCTTATGTGTTACAGAGCCTTTAAAATACAGAAAAAAGCCCAACATATAAAATGTTTTCACGATAGAGAACTTTCACATTTTAATGGAGTTTGTGTCACATCTGAAGTGGGATGTTCACTTCTATTCTCAACATGTTTAAGGAGGAAGGAGATGCTGGATTCTATGTGTGAGTCATGCTTCTAATCTCACTTTTCATTGAACATATTTCCCTTGACCTTGACCCTCCTCCAGTCTGAACGCTGTTCTGTGTGTTTGTAGTGGTCTCACACCCCATGTGGTGGGAGAGGTCCTCTTCCTGTGGTGTTGTAACCTCCTGGCTCACTTTATTAACACCTTCGCTGTAGACGAAAGTCCTTCACCTGTTTGGCTGGTTGAAGAGAGAGTGTACAAAAAACAAGCAATAAAAATTATTTAACATTTACACAATACATTTTGTATTGAAAAAGAAATGTATTAATATGCATCTAAAACATAACAAGAGTGTAATAGCTCTATAATAAAGATGTCATTTAGATGTATTTTTAACTGTTTTTTCAGGCTAGCAGATTGTAACAGTGTTTTAATTTATTGTTGATGCTCTACTCGTCCTCTAAGCAGTGCCAAAGGCTTCTCTGCTGGCCTAGACACTGTCACAATCAAAAATTATAATTTCATAATTCAATATATATTTTCATTAATGGATTTTACAAAGTTCATTCCCATCAGTATATTTGTGTCATTACATGACATTACTCTTTGTCAGCTAAGATACTTGTCAGCTCAACTTCTCAGTTGAGCTGTTTCCAGTGCTGCTCATATAAATGAGACAGAGTTTTTATCAGATTGCCCTCCGAGGCTGTAAAACGACAAAAAAACAAGAAAACAAGTAAAACAAGAAAAACAAAAAAACAAAAACTATGTTGTTTTAGCTCCGTACTAATATGTTTTTACATCATGTGAGGAGCAAATAATCATTTCGTCATTTGATCTGAAAGCATAGAAAATTAGGGATAAAACGCAGAAATATTACAGTATTGTGATAATTAAATTGACTGCTGGTGTTTAGAGTAAAATCAGCAGTATAATGGCCCATACAGAACATATCAAGTTTAACTCCATTAGGACCAGTTGAAACATTTAAATACTGTTTACTCATGGATAGTTCAACACTCTGGTAAGGCCCTTTCTTCATAATAAGTACTTTAACATTTGAGAACTAAGCTACATATACTGTGAGTAGACTTTATGTTTTCACTTGAATCCAGGACTTAAAAAGAAGGATTTTTTCCACTGTGGAGTGGATCTCAGGATTTGAATTCCTCCTCATCCTCTTGTAAGCACCAATGATTTTTTAAATCTATTTTTAGACTCTGCATCAGAAGATGCTTTATTAATACCGGTTGGGTTTTAACACATTGCTGTACTCAAGATGTGTAAAATCGTGGACAGCTGATCCTAGAAGCTGTCCTGTAAGGTGCTGGCTGTCATGTTGCTGCGTGAAAAAAATAAAAAATAAAATACTACACATGACATGTCTCTTCCACCAACATCTGTCATCACTGTCTGCACAAGCAGTAAGATAATGAATGTGCCATGATATTGATATAACATATTGGGAACAATTCTCATTTCAGTCCAGTCATGCAAGCAATAAGCAATATATTAAGCAATCATCTGATAACTTCAGCAATGCCATTTGATGCACTGTTATAGATCATACTACCCAGGAGTAGGCCTATATAAAGTAGTTTAATTAGCTGGACCCAGTACACAATTAAAATACTGCTTACACTAATAAATCAATAATTAAAAATGTTAAGAGTAAATGATAATGTTAACATCCTTAAAGGAACTAATGTGCATTATACTTACATAATACACAATAGTTGGATTCTTTTGAAAATACTTCTGTAACTAATTTTAGTTTGAACACAGACCCTTTACTTGCAGTATTTAGTCCTGTAAAACTTAGTACTGTATAAAGCACTGATATAATTTCAGTTAAGTAAAAGATTTAAATATGTCCTCAAGCAATACTTAAAGGTGAACTCAAATTGAGAAGAATGTAAGTATTTGAAAAATCATTTTTTTACATTAGAATTTTGTTCTGCTTGGCAGTAACAGTTGTCGATCTCTATATAAACTGTTTTGATTTTACTATCACATTTTGGCATGTGGATACAATTCTTTCTTGTGAGTAAACTAAATAGTAAGTTTTAAAATGTAAATGAAACATCATACTCAAGTCAATAAGCATGACATGAATCTGTACTGATGAGATTATGCACAACCTGGGTGCCTCTGTGAGAACTATTTACATGAAGTCATATTTTCTTTAACACTAGCATCAGGTGCCACCCTGCAATAAAAGCTGTTGACGAGTGAATCAGACATCCCCCATTGCAAAATGTGCTCATTGTAAGACTGAGAGTGTTGTTTTAATCCGAGGATTTCTGAACCCCGAAGGATTTCCTTTTAAATCATTACACAAAAAACAGTGGAACAGGTTCTGCAATGGCATGCTGGGAAACACTGGATGTTATGAAAAAGAGACGTTTCCATTGATGTCTTTTAGACAATCCTGACGATCACAGTCCTAATGGATGGAACACATGGCTTTTCAAGATAACGTGTTTTGTCATTTTTCATAATAATTAATTGTTATATATGGAGACACTATTATTGCATTACATTAAATTATAATTCAAGCACACTAAGTAAAAAAATAGCAATAGAGAAGATACTGGGCTTTAGTTATTTCCTTCCAACAAATTTGAAATAAATAAATAATTTTCTGGATTTAGAACCATGAAAGATTGTACGGGGGAATAACATGATTTTTTTTCTTTGGATATTGATTTTGTTTGTTTCTTGTTTTGAATAGGCTCATTTCTAACCATATCCAATAAATCATTCTCAGAAACTAATCAGCTTCCACCGGCATTATTCCTCCATGTTGTTTTCCTCTCATGTTATTTATTTTAGTAAATCAAATATTTAACAATAGATGGACAGTTTGACATGAGAGAGCATGATTAGCTATTTCTGGGTTTTTACCTTATTCTGTGTAATAGACGTCAATGTAAACTATTGTACTCAGACAGCTTAAATAGTATTGTAACGCTGGGTTATGTGATGTTACACAGTTGTGGTTGAGGGCACCAATAGTATACAGCTGCGGAGGCTGCACTTTTTGGACCGCAGATTCAGATCCCTTAAGTATTTATACAACAGGACCACCTGCAGGACAAGAGGCTGAATTTTCAGGACTGCTGTCCCAGCTCTAAAACTTTACTCCACCCAAATAGTACTTTATTTTGAACTACCAACAGATTTCAAGGTTTATTCCTACTTTATTTCTCCCTAATGATAGATTTAAAGGTTTATCCCACCTATATAAGTCACTGAACAACTTCATTTACAGCTGTGTGAGGCTGCATCTCAGAAAATCCAGCTTCAGGGTTAAGTGATGGTAATCTCAGAAGGATCAGTGTACAGTGCAAAACTATAGAATATTTCATCATTTATGCTATTATTAAAAATATATGTTTTGAATTTCAATTCTCTATGAATTCTCTCTATATTTCGATCACAACCTGAGTCTTTGTAAATGACTTTTTTTGCTGTCTGTGATTATTTCTATTAATATAAGAACAATAGCTGACTTCAAGGTTTTTGTTTGTTTGTTTTTAAACAAAATTTCACTAAGAAATATGAAAATGATTTTATCAACAAGAGCATTATTCTACAAATAAATTATGAACACGACATGCTGCTCCTTAGCGTCAAAAGGAGCCAGTCGAGGTGGTTCAGGCATCTGATTAGGATCCAGGTAAACTGGTCAATCCTTTACTGGTTTGTACTGGTACACAGAGTCTTTATCTGGCCCTGGTTTCATCAAACAGAAAACACAAACAGGTGTAAAGTTTTTATTTCACAGGCTGCTCAGAGAGATGGAGGAGTTAAAAACATAAAGGTAATACTGTAAGGTCTGCAGTCAGCTGATAGTTCCATATTATTGGGTTACATTCTCTGCTTCCATTTCTTCCACAAATGTCAAAAAAGGCTGCCAAATTATATAGAATTTCAAGACAGTCACTTGTAGAGTATATCTTATCTTCTCTAGCTTAAGATACTCCATAATGTCTTTAATCCAACGAGAGAAAGAAGGGGGAAAAGGGTCTTTCCATCTCAACAGTATGAGTCGCCTGGCCAACAATGTGCAGAAGGCCAGTGCACTCCTTGTTGTGTGACACCAAATAAAGCAACAAAAGGGGATGGATCCATTGGTTCCTTGAGTATTCAAGAAAGAGTCTTGAAAATTGTCTGCCAAGAATTATGTAGCCTTGGGCATGTCCAGAACATATGTAAAAGGCTTGCCGGTGCTTGTCTACATCTTTCGCATGTAGAATCTAACTCTGGTTTAATTTTGGACAACTTAACCTTTGACCAATGAAGTCTATGTACTATCTTAAATTGTACAACAGTATGTCATTGACAGATGGACGATGAGTAAATCTTTCTGATAATTTTCTGCCAGACTGCATCAGCGATTTGTTCATTTAAGTCCTCCTCCCACTTGATTTTAAGATTACCTAAAGTCGTCAAATCATACAAATTAAGAATGTTGTATATTCTGCCTATGATCTGCTTTAAGTCCTTTCCTAACCTGAGAATAGATTCTAGCAGAGATGTGGGAGGAATTAAAGGGAAGCACTCAAAATGTGAAGCAATAAAGTTTCGCAACTGTAGATACCTAAAGAAGTGGGACCTAGGGATGCCAAATCTGTTTACTAATTGCTCAAAAGATGCAAAATTATTGTCAATGTAAAGGTCTTGCAATGAATGAACCATGAATAAACCAAATACCAAAGGATCGATCTAACATTGAAGGGGTGAACATGTGATTTTAACTATTGGAGCAGCACGGGAGAGGCTGCAGAGGGCCAATGTCCTCCTGAATTGGTTCCAAATTTTCACTGAGTTTGCCACAACAGGGTTAGTGGTAAAATAAGAAATAGACTTGCCAAGTGGGAGCTCAGAGCATAGTAAAGCAGGCAAGGCGGTTAGCCTACAAGAGATATTCTCCAGAATCAGCTATTTAGGGGTATCAGGGTTATCTATGTCACTCGTCCAATACGTCAATGCCCTGATGTTGGCTGCCCAGTAATAAAACAAAAAATTGGGGAGTGCCATACCACAGGGGACTCTGTAGTATACATTTCCGTATACGTGGTTTTTTTTTGTTCCAGATAAAGGTTGACAAAAGTCCATCTATAGAGCTAAAGAAAAATTTGGTCAGAAATAAAGGAAGATTTTGAAATAAATAGAGGAACTTGGGTAATACATTCATCTTAACAATATTGATCCTTCCACTCAGCGAGAGGGGCAGCAAATCCCAACGTTTAATGTCCTGCTTCAGAGCAGCTATCAGGGGCAAGAAGTTAGCCTTGTAGAGGTCTTTATAGCTATGTGTAACCCAGATTCCCAGATATTTAAAGTTATTTCTGTTAATTTTAAAAGGGGTCAAGTTGAAGGACATAGCCTTGGCAGTCATATTAATTGGCATTAACTCACTTTTTTGAAGGTTTATTTTATAGCCGGATATTTTGCCAAATTTCTTTAATATGTCTAGTAGTCGAGGGATGCTTGCCAGAGGATCTGACTCGTACAAGAAGCAAGTCATCTGCGTAAAATGATACTTTGCACTCTTGACCTCCCCAACTGATTCCTTTAATTTTAACATCCTGTCGTATAGCTATAACACGGTCCAATGGCGGCAAGAAATAATAAAGGGGACATCGGACAACCTTGCCTAGTACCCCTCTGCAGATTAAAGTAGGCAGAGAGGTTATTGATCGTACGCACCGCAGCCATTGGGGAGGAATAGAGAATTTTACACCCAGCTACAAATTTTGATCCGAAACCGAATTTCTTTTAAGAGTGTAAAAGAGATAATCCCACTCCCCATGATCGGAAGCTTTTTCAGCATCGAGTGATAGTACAATCTCTGATATGTTGGGTGTGGACGGATTGTAAAAAACATTTAAAAGGCGGCTAATATTAAAGAATGAATATCAGTTCTTCGTGAAACCCGTTTGGTCTGTTGAAATAACTGAAGGAAGAAAAATCTCCTAACGCCGGGCCAAGAGTTGTGCAAGAACCTTTACATCTGTGTTCAAAAGAGAAATTGGACGGTATGAGCCACACTGGAGAGGATTTTTGTCTTTCTTTAAGATAAGGGAAATGATCTCTTCGCGCATTGTTGGGGGGAGAGAGTTTGAGGACAGTGATTCCTTGAAAACAGAAAGAAGAAGTGGGACAAGTGTTTCTGAAAATGTCTTAAAAAATTAAGACGATAGCCGACAGAGATATCCTCCTCTAACTTGGTAGCCTGTTCTGGGTCTATTCTGGGGATGTCGAAATCATGAAAAAAACTATCTAAAGCAGATTTATCATCTAGTGGCTCTGAAGTATAAAGATTGGAATAATACCGATGAAAGCAAGAATTTATTTCTGAATGGTCAGTGTGCTGAAGGCCTTGTTCATCACTAATTTCAAGTATGTACTGGTTAGCGGTCCTCTGACGCAGCTGATGTGCTAAAATTTTCCCTACTTTCTCTCCATGCTCATAGGAGCTGTGACTAGATCTTCAAATAAGACTTTCTGCTTGGTGCGTCGAGAGGAGATCAAACTCCATTTTGAGTGTCAGATGTTGTTTAAGTATGTCATCAATGGGTGTATGGCTGTATATTATATCTAATTTCAGAATATCATCTGTCAATTGCTTAAGGCGTTCAGTGTTAGATTTCTTTTGCATTGCACACTAAGAGATAACCTGCCTTCTTAGGTATGCCTTCAATGATTCCCATACTGTTGCGGATGACATTCCCGGAGTTTGATTGTGGACCAGAAAATATTTTATTTCAGATTTAATGAAGTTTACAAAAGCTTCTTCAGAAAGTAACAGATTAAATCTCCACAAACGATGACTAGGGACACCACCAGCGATGTGCAACCTCATAGTCAAGGGGCTGTGGTCAGAAATGACTATGGACTGATATTCACAAGCATCTATCACTGGTAGGAGTTTCTTATCAACAAGGAAATAATCTATCTGTGAAAACGTCTTATGGACCGGTGAAAAAAAGGATTTGAATTCCTCCTCATCCTCTTGTAAGCACCAATGATTTTTTAAATCTATTTTTAGACTCTGCATCACAAGATGCTTTATTAATACCGGCTGGGTTTTAACACATTGCTGTACTCAAGACGTGTAAAATCGTGGACAGCTGATCCTAGAAGCTGTCCTGTAAGGTGCTGGCTGTCATGTTGCTGCGTGAAAAAAATAAAAAAATAAAATACTACACGACATGTCTCTTCCACCAACATCTGTCATCACTGTCTGCACAAGCAGTAAGATAATGAATGTGCCATGATATTGATATAACATATTGGGAACAATTCTCATTTCAGTCCAGTCATGCAAGCAATAAGCAATATATTAAGCAATCATCTGATAACTTCAGCAATGCCATTTGATGCACTGTTATAGATCATACTACCCAGGAGTAGGCCTATATAAAGTAGTTTAATTAGCTGGACCCAGTACACAATTAAAATACTGCTTACACTAATAAATCAATAATTAAAAATGTTAAGAGTAAATGATAATGTTAACATCCTTAAAGTTGAGGTAAAGTAATATTTATCCTCAGTAAGGTCAGGTGCTTGCTCAGAGTCCAAAGGATACTAAAAGACAGCCCCACCCCTACACACTCCACCTTTTCATCTTTTTTATTCATTAGCTGATATACATGTGTGTAGCATAGGGAACATTGTGTTGTATAATGACAAATTATTCTTGAGTCTGTCCTGTTATGATTTTCTTATGTCAATAGATGATAGTATTTAGTTGTAGTAGTAGTTTCAGGTCATAGAAGAAATAGATATTTTTCATGGGCTAATTTTAATAATTGTGTTGAATTATCTACTGTACTTATTTGGTTTTTGTGTTGTTCATGTTTGGGCTCTTTTTATACTTTTAAACTGTCACTGATCAATAAAAAACACATTTCACCAATGTATGTGTCATTAAATGAGTTGATAGTGTATACTCAACAATAAAAAGTCAGTAATTGAATGCTGCATATGAAATGTTACGCTGAGTAAGGTCTGTGATATACAGCACCAGACATTTGAAGTTGGTTTAACTTGGAAATGGTTTTGGTACATCTGTGATGGCCTTTAATGTGTGATCATTTCTCTGAATGTAAATATATGGTTTAACCTCAGAATTTTCATTATCTGTACTTTATTTTCTCCTTATAAGGCTTTCTTTAGTTTTTCAAATGGAAATATGATTTGTAAGCCAGTGACGTGCAGTTGCAGTATCAGCTTCTGACAGCAGGTGGTAGTGATTTACCCAGGGTTACCAATCCACTGTTTCTTGTCATGGTTGTGGGTAATTGAGCAGAAACAAGAGTGCCTATCTCATGTTCAAAAATCGTTTTTGTGCAAATTGGTGGAAGTTGCAATAGTGTTTACAAGTCAAAAAGTGTGGATGGTGAGACAGAGAACAAGAGTCAGTACAGTATGTGATCACCTCCAGCATTTATCACTACTTTACACCTCCTGAACGGATGTCATTCTGGACTTGTAGGATGACGCCATTCTTCCTGCAGAGCTGTGACAAGTTGTTCATGTGTTGCTGGAGCAGGATCTCTCTCTCTCACCTAGTGATCCTGAACGTCCCACAGATGTTCTATTGGGTTGAGATCTGGTGAATATGCTGGTCAAGCAAGGACGGTTGGTCCACTTCCTGGATGTATGCATCAGAATAGCTTCACTGTAGCGCCGATACACACGCCTACGACCATCAGCTCTGTGCAAGTTAAATCTGGACTGCCTCCACTGTGCAATGAGCCATAACATTTGTAACATCTGTGCTGCACGTGTCTGCAGAGTTCTGACCATCAGCATCATAACTGTCTGGTCACGCAAGTTTTGTGGAAGCCGTGACATCATCAGTTGTTTCAGTGGGACATTAATTAGACCCAGGATTTTATTGCCCTGCACAAAAAAATCTCACCAATACCATCGTTTACTCTGAAATGCACCAATGATATTGGACTAATGATGTTATTTCTATGTTATGACTAAATGATGGTTATTCATCATTTAACATGATTTGGTTGTGGATACTTAAAAAATTCATTACTATGTATCTGCAGGGGACAACATGACTGCAGAGGTCTACCATCAACCTAGATATTGTTGACATTCTCATCTTTTTGGAAAAATGATGAGAATCACTTTCACTATTGCACTCTGCTTCGGGCTCTACCTTAAAATGAATGAAGAGCAGATTTCTTTTCATCTGAAGGCAACTTCATGATTTGATGTTAGTCAAAGAGTGATGATGAACTTACACACTGATTGAACAGCAATTTTAAGCTAGTGCCTCATTTTTATTACTCAGTACAAAGATCACTAACCTACCCGCCAACTTTTTAACCAACCCACCAATGGTAATGATCGACCACTTACTCCTCATCCACCCATATCGTTACTATAACAGATCAAAATAAAGTTGCACACAGAAAATGGAGTATGGACACAACACTGGATCTATACAACTACAACATAAAGTCCATTACAAAACAATCCCAGGCTTCTTACAAAACTGATCAGCCAACAATTACTTCAACCGATAACATTGAGTGAATGCTTATATTCTCTTAATGGCATCATCAATTTCTGAAATTTGGTCCTTCAGTTGGTTCCATTGTTCAGGATTCAGGGAGATACCTACAAACAAAATTTAAACCAGAGCATCAAAATGAGTCACAAGTGCAAATCATTTAATTCATCAAACATGCATCTTTCTAGTGTACGTAGTTTTCAGATATACATGTGGTTATACATCACTGAAACTTGATCAAATGTATCTATAATGTATGCAGTTTACAGATTTGATCATTACCTTTTTTCCCCGGCTTCATCTCCCCGTCTTGGTTCATCCAGTACTCTCTGATGTCAATCAGGACTTTACCTTTGAAGTCCCTGACGCTGACATATCTCATTTTTCCAATCTATAAGAAGCAAACTAAATTTTACCTTCATAATATAAATCAAAATATAAATTTCAACCTGAAATATCAATCTTAATATAGCCATGATAATCATACTTTCATATCCTTCCTACCACAAACTACAATGTGTAGTTTTCTACCTGTACCTACAATAATGTTGCTCTTGTTTGGTTCATGTTTTGTCTTTACCATCTCCCTCACACTAAACACTCATATCCACATTACAACACATCACTTTTACAAGAATATCAATGCATGATCCTCCCTGGAGATGAACGACTCCAGAAAATTCACGACTGCTATTATGGGAAACAGGCATGGCTGTAACGAAATGAAAAATCATATCTAACAACCCAGCAAACTAATAACAAAACTAGAGGACATTCTGAGAGCACGCACCTCTGCCAACGTATTCTACCAAGGCGACGCTATGACCTGCCCTACTCTGCTTCTGATTGGCTTGGCATGACGAACTTTGACTACATGACATATGTGAACATAATACCAAGCCAATCAGAGGCAGAGTAGGGTGGGTCATGGATTCAGTCTAATGTGTAAAAAAAACAAAAAAAAAACTTATCCATACCATCTTCCTGATAAACCTCACAATTCAATAACTTGATCAAAAATCACCCTCTGTAAAGAAAAGCTTAGTAACTTTACAATGGAGCAGTAAATGTCTGGCATTGTGGGACCATGCGATCAGCTGACTTAGCGCAGTTTTCAATGATGTGGGCGGTTCACAGAATATGCACAAGGGAATCCCCCGATCGCCACCATCTCACACTATTTGTGCCATTTGATTCAGACCGTAATTAATCAATTAAACTCTCCATTGTTAGACACATACACAATGTACACAGTGGTGGTACACAAAAGCACTTTTTGTTCGAATATACGGTGCGCATCATATATTGTGACCACGCATGTGCACCTGCGCACCACTGATTATTACTTGAAACTTCCTGGGGCCTTACATCAAAGTCATATATGCACAATGTGCAAAATGCATGATTTGGCCCCCAGCCACTTATCGGCCATTGTCCACAATGTTTAGAAATGTTTATTTCTGCGATACGTGCACTTGCTTTATTTCATCCTGCAACGATCACCTCCTCTCATCACATTTAAGGGTTTAGCTGTAATAATAAAAAATTATGAATACCATACAATCAAAAGTCATGTTTAACTATCTGCAACTTTAGGCTAAAATTATTGATGTTAAATATTGTCCCAAAGTTGTAAGGTCTGCATTAACTTTACTCAATTAACAATTAAAAATTCAACTCCAGCTCGAATTAGTGTTTTTTTTGTTTTTTGTGTGCAAAGAAGTTAAAGCACCATACTCCTTGTGGAATCAGTCAAAGTATGGAGGGTAAGGAAATAAAACTGAACTTGAGTTGCTTTAAATCTCTTTAAAATGATTGACATTATGCATTTGTAATGAGAAACAACTGAACCCAGTACCAAGTAGGGATGGGCATTGATTTTCTAATATTTGAGTAGTCATTAATTGATTTTTTTTTAAACTTGATTAGTACACACAATTTCTTTTGTCATAAAAAAGTTTTTCCCCATTTTGTTTTTTACCTGTGCCTTCAGCACTACTGAAACAAGGTGGCGGTAATACACCTACAGGCTGTTTGCAACCGCTATACAAAAGAAGAACGCACTATGATCACAAGGCACACAGCAGAAGCATGCTAGCCGTTACAAAGTCGGGTGTGGAACTCCTTTAAATAAATATTTATTTTTGCACATATGAATGTATTAATATGTATATGTTTCAATACAGACACATAGAACTACAGAAGATAAGAATATTATATTTTTATTATTATTGATATGTATTTATATATAGGTATTACATTTATATTGTATGTATGTGTGTGTGTGTATATATATATATAAAAATATATTTTACACCGGAAGAATATGAAGAATTATTAGTTAATGAATAATGGAAAAGGGGTGGGATTAGGTAAATTAATACTTCTTCCCACTCCTTTTTGGATATGTGATGTAAATTCAATGTTTTTTTTCCCTTCTCTTTGACATTTTTTATTTATTATTTATTTATTTATTGTTATGTACTAGGCTATTTAATTTTGCACATTTAAATGTTATTTTGTTGGTTTGTTCGTTTTTTATAATTCTTTTATTACATGTTCAAAATAAAGACTCAAACTCAAAATGAGGTGCAGTACCAACTCTGCCAGGTAAAACTATCTCATCACACGTCTACCACAATTATGCACAGTCATTTGAGAGCAAAGCCCCAGCAGAAGGAGGTCCGTCAACAGTTCAACAGTCAGTTGCTAGTTTTTTCAGCAGACAAACTAAGTCTGATGTTAGACGTGCAGAACAAACAACGGCCGTCATCTCAAAGATGATAGGTAAAGACAAGCTTCCTATCAGCTTTGCTGAAAGCGACGGTTTTCATCTAGAAAATCCATTGCCGCAGAACTGGAGAAACTATACGATGATAATCCACGTGAGCTGCAAATTTGTTTCCCGATAGGTGAAAAATTGGCTCCCGTCTCTCTCTCTGTGAGTATTTGCACATGTGGTTCCTGGAGATGCAGACCTGAGAGCTGTCTACTTGGACAGAATCACCCAGGATTGATGTTTATACTTGGGGCCTGTTTCATATAGGATGCTAAGAAAAGTGAGGATTCAATGTCCAACACCTGACTTGAATGAACCTAACAAATCAATCTGAGCTAAAGAGGTTCCATAAAGCCCGATTCTAGCTCATCCAGACGACAACTTTCAAAATCAAGTGGTGTACATGTATATCAGTGTTTCCCCTACCATTCATTTGAGAGACCTCCTGCCCCTCCAAAAAGAAAAGCACAAAATATTTTGTTTACAGAATTTACATAGTCTATATGTGCACGTTTCATTTCAGCAGAGCATGAACGTCTTTTATGCGTTTCACTGTCCTGATCAATGATCCAACTCTCCTCTGCTCTGGTCTGGTTTTCCTACTGAGGCCATGGTTTATCCATGCTTCACACACAGACAAGCCGAGTGAAGGAGAGGAGACAGGTTGAGTGACAGGAAACCGAGTTGAGGACGAAGAGAACTTCCCCAAAACCAAAAGATGGACAAACATCAACCCCAACATGCAAACCAGGCCAAAATTGAAATTCTCTCATCAAAAATGCACAAATTGTCTCCCTAACCATCGACAACACGACCCTGACTCCCTCCCCGCACGTCCGAATCCTTGGAATCATCCTTGACACAAACCTCTCATTCGACAACCTTATCAAACAAGTCACCAGATCTGCCTTCTTCCACCTCAAGAACATCGCCCGGCTGCAGCATCACTCTCCTTCTCTGCTGCTGAAACTCTGATCCACGCCTTCATCACATCACGACTCGACTACTGCAACAGCATCCTGTATGGCAGCACATCCAAAAACCTTAATAAACTCCATCACATTCAGAACTCTGCTGCTCACCTCCTCACCCACACTCGCTCCTGTGACCACATCATCCCTGTCCTCCAGAACCTCCACTGGCTCCCCGTCCCACAATGCATCCACTTTAAACTCCTTCTCCTCACCCACAAAGCCCTCCACAAGCAGGCCCCCTCCTACTTCATGGACCTCTTTGACCCTCATGCTCCCTCCTGCTGCCTCTGCTCCTCTGATGCCAACCTCCTCTCTGTACCACTCAGGACTAAGCACTGGACCTGGGGGGACAGAGCCTTCTCTGTAGCTGTCCCCTCCCTCTGGAACTCCCTACCCAAAGAACACAGAGACTGCACTGACCCCCCAACATTTAAATCACTACTCAAGACTCACCTGTTTAAATGTGCTTTTAATGTTGAAGTGTGATGTAATTTGTTATTTGTTGCTGTCATTCGAGTTGTTTATATTTGTTTTTTAATATATGATATTGATTCATTTTTTATATGTTGTTCTCCTGTTATTTCTGCACGTTAAGCATCTTTGAGTATTGTGAAAAGCGCTTTATAAATAAAATGTATCATTATTATTATTAAAATATCTGCGTTTTTCAAACGCGTACCTATACCACTTGCCCCTACCCAACCTGAACTTGGTACCAGCGGCGAGGATGCTAATAGCTACTCCTAGGGTGGCCACTTTTATAACACCAAAAAAGGAGGACGCTTTGCAGGATTCAGCGAATTATGACTAGCGAAACGGAAAATCAAAATCAAAATCAAATGTGGGGGATAAGGAAAAATTGTTTGATAGCACACTTTATGAACTTTAGATGGAAACATTTGGGTGAATTAAAACAGCAGCGATTCCTGTTTTGACATTACATGCACAGAAAATGGAGGAAATTTACTATTATTACTAGTATTAAAAAAAGTTTTCAGAATGTACCGGTTTCTGTGAAACGTAAAGTAATTCGTATTCAATGGTATATCGTACAGCTGTAAGCTGGTTTAATCAAGTGCCCCTAATAATATAGTCAGCATATTTATCTAATCAACTGAAACTACATTATATGTGATATACCCACCTGGAACATATTGTCATCACCATTACCGCTGCCCTTGGATGAACCACCTGGCTTGGAACTCTCGCCACTCTTTGGTTTCTTGGCTGGTTTCTCCGGTGCATTTGACTTCTTTCTCTTTGCCTAAAAAATTAGGGAAATGCTTTTCAAACTCTTGCCCCTCATATTGTCCTTACCATAAATGGTAAATAGACACAATCTATAGTGCAAGGGTAAGTGGTACACTATGGGAATGGAGTACAGAATAATGACGTACAAATATCAAAATATTAGGCACAGATTTTATCTATGCAAGTAGGAGTATAGGTAAGGGCTCATACCAGTACTGATGAGGAGTAACAGTATCCACTAGAACATTTTTCTAGAAATTATAAGTGTGCCTGATGCTTGGTGTGTTTCCCAAGAGTAATGCTGCAGAAGCTCAGTGAGTATTAATAGCAGTATCACTGAGGTTCATAGGCTACATGCTTTGTGAGTGTCAGTGAAACCTGTAGTAGTAGTAGTAGTGGTGGTGGTGGTGGTGGTGGTGGTGGTGCTAGTAGTAGTACAATCAATCAAGGGTGATATAAATATTGAAAGAGAAACCAGGACAAAACAGCAGACATTAAAAATATCTCAATGAGAGTAGCCCGATTGAGACTAAAGTACTTTGTGGCACTACTTCTTTCAATGATGAAAGACAAAAGCTGAATACTGAACTGATAATTGAATAAACAGTTATGATCCCATGTGCCTGGGTCTTCTTGAAGAAAGCAACTTAGGTGTTTATTGGTATTAAGCTATACTATCCTTAGTGAAAGTATCATCATGAAAGTCCAAAAGCCTGTCTCTAGTTAGTCAACATAAAATACAAGCATAAAATACTCATAGGCCTGCCAAAGGTATATTTTTCATATTGTAGAAAACTAACTTAAAGTTTTAAGACTCGGTGATCTGGAATCAATTAGTGAAAAATGTACTAGTGGAAGCACCTAGTCAAATGGACATTTAGGGTCCTACTTCATGGAACTGTGACTTATCTATCAGTTGCATCAAATATATCAAATGGAAAAATCAAAGTACCAGAGTTCATGAGGATTCAATCTGACTGAACATGTAGTATAGTAAACAAAATATCAAAAGGCACCTCCCAGTACATGAGACATGAGCGCATTGTTTTTTTGGTTTTTTTAAGTTGAAAGAAACAAATCCCTGTTGCAGAATGAGTCCAACTAGTAACTCTGGAAAGGAAAAAAATAAAAAAAGGACACATCCCTATACAGCAAAATGCACCACCTCATGTTATGATTGATGTGCAGACAAAGTTTTGTGCAAAAAAGTGTTTCTAAGTTATGCTGTGGAGATGTGGCAGTCAGACAGATGGGACAGAACTACGGATGTTCTGATAATACTTTCTGTCAGACCCAGTATGTGTACGAGTACTTGCCAGTTCAGAGCACTGATACGAGTACTTCATAAAAACATTACAGTTCACTTTAAAACATGTTTTATTTCGATCGGATGTTACTTGTTTCACATGGAGGACGACTCTCTGCAGAGTTAAATCCTCATCAGTACACCACACAGTTAAACTGATGATGGATGTTTGCAGGAATAAAAAGATGTTTATTAACTTTAGCACTTTGTTTATTTAGCACTTTGGGGCGGCTGTGGCTCAGGGGGTAGAGCGGTCGTTCACAGAACAAAAGGTCGGTGGTTCGATCCTCAGCCCCTGCAAGTCCACAAGTTGAAGTATCCTTGAGCAAGATACTGAACCCCAATTTGCTCCCCGGGCGCCGCGTGTAGTGGCAGCCCACTGCTCCTCAGGGATGGGTCAAATGCAGAAAAAGAATTTCCCCATGTGGGACTAATAAAGGTATCATTATTATTATTATTATTATTAATCTATCATAACACAGAGGATACAAGGTAACAAACATTGCACCATAAAGTAGCACACATTTGCCCCGAGTCTATTCAGTACAGTGTCTGCAATAAGTCAAAATAGACAAAAGTCAACACACACGGTGACTGATCTACACTGATGAGACATTGTGCTGACACCGCTAGTCCAAATATTACAGAAGTTAATCTTATATCTATAGTAGCAGCGGTTATCAGTTTCACAATCTAAAATTTGATGGTTATCATACCATGATTTTGATTATCACCAGTGGGTTTTTTTCTTGATAATTCCATTCCTTCCTGAACATTAAGTGATTCCATTTTTTTCTTCTACTTTATCTAGGAAAAAATGTCATTAGTTAAAATAATTCAATTTCATTTGTCTGAGGCATGTTTCCTAAAGTCTGAATTTTCAGCTATTATACAAAAATGGTTTTGTGTCATCTGTGACTTGTTTGTTTGCTGAGAAAAAGCTAGGTGAGCATCCTCTAAGTGTGGTGATTCCATCATTTTTGCCAGGGGTTGTACATCTAGCCATGAAATGGATGAGCTGATTATCAGCTTACATTGTCTGTCTCTCAATAAGATCCCCTTTCAGCTTCCTTTTGATGCTCATACATGTATGTAGAGTATATGGATAAAGTGGACAAATTAGACGTCAGTATTAAAGTACCAACCTTAGTTTCTACCTCGCTGTCGGAGTCACTTCCAGATGTAGAAGACAGAACCTCCTTTGATTTCGGCATTATGCTGAGACAGAAAAAAAATATCAGGCCTTCATTGAAGTACAAAATCACCCTCAAACGTTCACATCTTCACAGAGATACACGGATGGACACATTTAGTCGGCACTTTTGACAGCTTCAACTTGAAATATTTAAAGAGTTATCATACAAGGTGACACAGGAAAATTACAGCATACGTTTACGATCGATGGGTTCCGCATTCATGAAAAGACTGTGCTTGCAAGCATGGGCGTTCGCTAGGTAGCTACATTGAATGCTAGCGTTATCTGGATTAGCCACAATAGCTAATGTTAGCAGAGCTGAAGACCCGCTGCATTTGTGTGATAGCTCGTGAAGGAGATGAAGTTATCTCTCTTTAGCCAGTGAAGTTTAACATGCTAGCAGTAAAACACTGACATGTTCTTCTCTTAGACCATAAATGTTAACAAAAACACGCTCTGGCATACTCAGTTAGAGCTTACATGATGCGATGTTGTAGGTCTCTTGAAAGGAAGCGGAAGCCCGATGAAGTTTCCGGTGACTTCTGCCTGCCTGCCTACAAATGTAAATTATCTAACATTTGAATTGTTCAGATTCAGATTCATACTTTATTGTCCTCTGGTTTGAGGAAATTTGTTTTCACAGACTGTACACATAAAGTACAACAATCAAAGACATTAGAGACACAACAATTCATTGCAGCGTGCCCAGGTTATATTGAGCCTATAGGTTTGTGTTGTTATATTGAGCCTATAGGTTTGTGTTGTTGTTATATTGAGCCTATAGGTTTGTGTTGTTGTTATATTGAGCCTATAGGTTTGTGTTGTTATATTGAGCCTATAGGTTTGTGTTGTTATATTGAGCCTATAGGTTTGTGTTGTTATATTGAGCCTATAGGTTTGTGTTGTTATATTGATCCTATAGGTTTGTGTTGTTATATTGAGCCTATAGGTTTGTGTTGTTGTTATATTGATCCTATAGGTTTGTGTTGTTATATTGATCCTATAGGTTTGTGTTGTTGTTATATTGATCCTATAGGTTTGTGTTGTTATATTGATCCTATAGGTTTGTGTTGTTGTTATATTGAGCCTATAGGTTTGTGTTGTTGTTATATTGATCCTATAGGTTTGTGTTGTTGTTATATTGATCCTATAGGTTTGTGTTGTTATATTGAGCCTATAGGTTTGTGTTGTTGTTATATTGAGCCTATAGGTTTGTGTTGTTGTTATATTGATCCTATAGGTTTGTGTTGTTGTTATATGAGCCTATAGGTTTGTGTTGTTGTTATATTGATCCTATAGGTTTGTGTTGTTGTTATATTGATCCTATAGGTTTGTGTTGTTGTTATATTGATCCTATAGGTTTGTGTTGTTATATTGATCCTATAGGTTTGTGTTGTTGTTATATTGAGCCTATAGGTTTGTGTTGGTGTTATATTGAGCCTATAGGTTTGTGTTGTTGTTATATTGAGCCTATAGGTTTGTGTTGGTGTTATATTGAGCCTATAGGTTTGTGTTGTTGTTATATTGAGCCTATAGGTTTGTGTTGTTGTTATATTGATCCTATAGGTTTGTGTTGTTATATTGAGCCTATAGGTTTGTGTTGTTGTTATATTGAGCCTATAGGTTTGTGTTGTTGTTATATTGAGCCTATAGGTTTGTGTTGTTGTTATATTGAGCCTATAGGTTTGTGTTGTTGTTATATTGAGCCTATAGGTTTGTGTTTTTGTTATATTGAGCCTATAGGTTTGTGTTGTTGTTATATTGAGCCTATAGGTTTGTGTTGTTGTTATATTGAGCCTACAGATTTGTGTTGTTGTTATATTGAGCCTATAGGGTTGTGTTGTTGTTATATTGATCCTATAGGTTTGTGTTGTTATATTGAGCCTATAGGTTTGTGTTGTTGTTATATTGATCCTATAGGTTTGTGTTGTTGTTATATGGAGCCTATAGGTTCGTGTTGATAGGTTTGTGTTGTTGTATTGAGCCTATAGGTTTGTGTTGTTGTTATATTTTAATGACCAAAGAACATAAATCTCTGTGGTAATCAGGTTTACGTTGTTTTAATGTGATCAGGTCAGTTTGTGTTGAACAACACAGGAACATAATACTGATCCTATCCTGGTCACAGTGCAGCGCAGTGGGTAGCACTGTTTCCTCACAGCAAGAAGGTCCTGGGTTCAGATCCACTTGAGGACCTGGGACTTATCTATGAGGAGTCTCCATGTTCTCCCCATGTCTGTGTGGGTTCCCTCCATGTTCTCCCCATGTCTGTGTGGGTTCCCTCCATGTTCTCCCCATGTCTGTGTGGGTTCTCTCCATGTTCTCCCCATGTCTGTGTGGGTTCCCTCCATGTTCTCACCGTGTCTGTGTGGGTTCCCTCCATGTTCTCCCTGTGTCTGTGTGGGTTCTCTCCATGTTCTCCTTGTGTCTGTGTGGGTTCTCTCCATGTTCTCCCCGTGTCTGTGTGGGTTCCCTCCATGTTCTCCTCATGTCTGTGTGGGTTCTCTTCATGTTCTCCTCATGTCTGTGTGGGTTCCCTCCAGGTTCTCCCCTTGTCTGTGTGGGTTCTCTCCATGTTCTCCCCATGTTTGTGTGTGTTCCCTCCATGTTCTCCTCATGTCTGTGTGGGTTCTCTTCATGTTCTCCTCATGTCTGTGTGGGTTCCCTCCAGGTTCTCCCCTTGTCTGTGTGGGTTCCCTCCATGTTCTCCCTGTGTCTGTGTGGGTTCCCTCCAGGTTCTCCAGCTTCCTCCCACCAGAAACATCAGTATAGATGAACTGGTGACTCTAAACTGACTGTAGGTGTGAATGTGAGTCTGAATGGTTGTTTGTCTGTCTATGTGGTCCTGAGATGAACTGGTGATTTGTCCACCAGTTCAAAAGACATACAAAATACCAGTTCAAAATCAATAGAGTACTCCATTCCATACCAATCATTTTTATAAACCACCACCAATCCACCCCATCTGTAATTACCCATGACTGCATTTTGAATGTACAACTTTGTATTCAAATGAGCTAAACTATTGTGACCATCCCAACGTACACCTGTGCAATAGTTCTGTTAATCAGTATCTTGATATGCTACACCTGTCAGGTGGATGGATTATCTCCATCAATGCTCACAAACAGATTTAAACAACTTTGTGAACATTTGAGGGATGTAAACCTTTTGTGTGCAAAAACAAATCGTAGATCTTTTACTTCAACTCATGAAAAATGGGAGCATAAACAAAATTGTTGTGTTGAGCAGTGTAAAAGCCCAAATGCCCCAAATGCTTGTGTATTTGACCAGAGGATGCCAGACACACTGGTGTCAAATTCAGTTCACCAAACATGGATTTGCTCTTTATTAAAGCTCTAAAAACCAAACTTCTATTCTTCTCTGTCCTCTCAGTGTTGTTCATGTAGGTGTGCTCCAGCTGTTGGTTGGTAAACAGAGACCTCAGCTGTCGTTCTTATTCCCTCCTCCTGGTCTGTTTTCAGTTAACACTGGGAATGTTAGGAGCAACACCAAAGTACTGCTCACAGCATCAGTCACCGGAACAGTGCTGGATAGACTGTAGATAAGGTAAGTCCTTTGATTTTAAATGAGTTTTATTAGGATTGATGAGTCAATCCCAGTAATTACATTATGACTTACATAGAAATGTTTGTATATATACCTGCTTTAAGAAGAAAAAGTGACATATCGGATATGTACTATTACTTGTTGTATTAAAGTAGTTATTAATCAGCTTTCAACTGACATTGAAAGAATGATCCAAGATCACATGCTTAATCTACACCAAGAGAATGTAACCGTGGAAAGAGGTTGTCACTGCAAAAACTGAATGAAAGATGAAATATCTTAAGACAACATTTGTTTGTTTTTTATCTGACAAGAAATTTCTTCTTACAAAGCTTTTTTTTTGTTTTGTTTTGAGCAACAGGTTGAAATACATTTATAGTTTTATAGTTTTCATGTCTTCCCATATGAAGAACAGAACATTGCTTATTAGATCCAAGAACTGATCTGATAGAAATTAATGAAGGCTATTTGTTTTTTCTTAATGACATTTTAAAGCATTCTTACATTTGTCATCCATCTTCATTATTGCCTGCGACTAATTACTTCATCTCAGTAAAGATATCTTATTTCTAGTAGAGGTATAAGTACAGTAACTGCAGTCAGGATTACTGATTTGAAGCATAATGTGATATTTTGTGCAGCCTTACTTCATAATGATGGCAGCATATGCTACATTGTAATCACTTTGACATGAGGTGATGGTGGTGCAGTGGTTAGTACTGCAGTGAGAACAGTATGAAGGTTGTGTATTCACCCAGCTTATGTGTGGAATTTACATGGCAACCTCTCTACCTCTCATCCACTTTCAGGGTTTAATTGTAAGTGGGCTGTAAGGCAACCCTCCAATTAAGAAGAAGCATCTTGTTTAGTTGTGATTTTAAGATCTTTTCAATCAAATTAAGGAAAAATCAACAGTAGGAAAAAATATGAGATTTGAGAGATGAGAAATTTCTCACCTTTACTTTTTCAAAAAAATCTTACCAAGTGCAATTATCTTCCTGCACTGGCACATCAATTCATGTTTTTGCATTCTGTATCTTCTCAAAGATTTTATTTTTAAATCTATTCATTATTTATTTAGCTAAGCAGCGTATGGCAAAGACTAAGTACTATGTTCTAAAACACAGTTTAGGCATGAAGGTAGAAACTCTGCTAAGATCAAGTGAAAATGGAGCCTGAATAGGTCACTGGTATTCATTGTGCCTCATGGCTCAGTGTTGCCATATCAAACAGTGGTGTTCTGTAAACACTCTGCCACCAGAAGCAACAGCAGCAGCTTCATGTTTGCCTCACAAGTACTAAAGGATAACTGTGGAACTGTCTTTTGTAATTCTGTATGTAACTGTGACAAACCAATTTATCTTTTCTTACAGATCTTACAAAGAAGCATAATCACTAAGGATGAATCACACCTGTGTAAAGTGCTTGAAAAGCATGGTGACAGCTCTCAACTTTCTGTGCTGGGTAGGTTGTTGCAGACATGGATACACTGCAGCATCACACTGTCACACCAGTGGGATGTCTTGAATGTCTCGAATGCCTTTTGCCAATTGTTGGAAACAACATTTAAACTTGTCTTGTGGCCATTGTTTTTTCAGGATAGCTGAAAAAATAGTCATATAGAATAGTCTTATGTTTATTAATAGTAATAATAATCATAATAATAATAATATTAATAGTCTTATGAAGAAGAGGATGGTTGTCTTGGTTATCTATTGCTGTTGTTCTGAAGTATTTATGGTGTATTTACTTTGACCCAAAGCTCTGACAGAAATACTGTATATGTGTAAAATATCACACTAAAAATCACTGGGTGTTATGTGCAGTTCAAAAATAGGACCCAGATGCAGACAAACAAGAGCGCAGAGACAACACATTTTTAAGGTTGTAGTTTAGTTGTACTCGTTTGGGATGTCACTGCAGCAGAGGGTGAGATATACTGACTTAAAAAAAAGGACTAAAAAGGTTTTCTTGTTGAAATATAAAATATGAATGTGAGGAAGTTTGACAAAAGTCTGGAGTTTGAATTTGTGAAAGGCCATATAAGCTTCATTGTAATTTTCCTAGCTCTCAGCAGAGAGTTGAAGTGTATTGTGGCTTTTAAATTAAGATTCTTGCAGTGCAGTCAGAATGAAGTCACATATACAGAATAATGACGTGACGTGTCTTTTGTCTTTCCTGTACTGGAGTTGTGTGGTGCATTTGTTATAGCATTTGGGGAGTTCCAGATGATGCACTCCAGGTTTGCCTCCCTGATCACAACCTTCTGGCCCATCTACCCTGCCAACACCCTGGTAGTCACGGGTACTATTGTTACCTGCGTATGTTACTTGGGAATGTTAGGAAGCATGAGGGAGAACCGCTGCATGCTGATCACTGTGAGTATGAAGCATATTGTTTATTATAACATGTTTTACAAATTTAAATAAAAATGGTCTATCTGTATAGCTTTTGAAACTGCATTAAAGGGAATGTCATTTTGTTATGTTTGCTTAATTATTCTAAAATTAAAATAAACTTATCTCTGCTTTTAAAGTGGGTTGGACACCATACTCTATACTTTAAAGAGTATCGTCCGAATTACCAACTCATGTTAAATTAATCAGTGCCAAAGTTTGGTCTGTTAGAGCAAATGGACTGGGACAAAAAAATCAGCTTTGGCATTCTTCATCTGTCAGACACTACCTATCAGAACACCACCCAATTAAACATGCATGCCCACCACCTTTAATTTCTTTATTTTCATTGTACACTGTATAATGACAATAAATGCTTTCTATTCTATTCTATTCTATTCTATTCTATTCTATTCTATTCTATTCTATTCTAGTCCCCAAAACTGCAACAAAGCTGAGTAGTAGGTTCCATAGACAAGAGGACCAGTCAAACAAAGTGTTAATAGTTAATGTTATAATAGTCGGCAGAAGTTGCTGCTGCATTAAGGAACTATAGCTACATGCCAAATAACTGATACTGCCATATTTGACACTTACTGATGGAGTGACCTCCAGCAGTAGGTCAACACACACACACACACACACTACTATTACTACTACACACTACTACTACTACTACTATTACTACACACTACTACTACACACTACTACTACTACACTCTACTACTACTACTACTATTACTACTACTACTATTACTACACACTACTACTACACACTACTACTACTACTATTACTACACACTACTACTATTACTACTACTACACACTACTACTGCTATTACTAATAATAATAATAATGATAATGATACCTTTATTAGTCCCACATGGGGAAATTCTTTCTCTGCATTTGACCCATCCCTGAGGAGCAGTGGGCTGCCACTACACGCGGCGCCCGGGGAGCAAATTGGGGTTCAGTATCTTGCTCAAGGATACTTCAACTTGTGGACTTGCAGGGGCTGAGGATCGAACCACCGACCTTTTGTTCCGTGAACGACCGCTCTACCCCCTGAGCCACAGCCGCCCCTACTACTACTACACACTACTACTACTACTACTACTACTACTGCTATTACTACTACTACACACTACTACTACTACTACTACTATTACTACACACTACTACTATTACTACACACTACTACTACTACTATTACTACACACTACTACGACTACTATTACTACACACTACTACGACTACTATTACTACACACTACTACTATTACTACACACTACTACTATTACTACACACTACTACTACTACTATTACTACACACTACTACTACTACTATTACTACACACTACTACTATTACTACACACTACTACTACTACTATTACGACACACTACTACTACTACTATTACTACACACTACTACTATTACTACACACTACTACTATTACTACACACTACTACTACTACTATTACTACACACTACTACTATTACTACACACTACTACTACTACTATTACTACACACTACTACTATTACTACACACTACTACTACTACTATTACAACACACTACTACTATTACTACACACTACTACTATTACTACACACTACTACTATTACTACACACTACTACTACTACTATTACTACACACTACTACTATTACTACACACTACTACTACTACTATTACTACACACTACTACTACTACTATTACAACACACTACTACTATTACTACACACTACTACTATTACTACACACTACTACGACTACTATTACTACACACTACTACTACTACTATTACTACACACTACTACTATTACTACACACTACTACTACTACTATTACAACACACTACTACTACTACTTACCACTTCAATACCTTTTCTTTGCATAAGGCAGACCAGATGCTACAGTGGTGTAGTGCTGCTGTTTACTGTCTGTTATTGATGATTCTTTTGACAGCTATTCTCACTTCTTTAATCTGATAGTCTTCATATTCTTCATTTTAATCCAGGAAAGTGTGCAGAGTAAGAACAGCTGCTCCGAGCTCCTTGAACAGCTTCCTCCACTGAAGCCATGCCAGTTTTAAAACATATTTAGTCACTTATTTTATATTACAACCGTATTACATTAATATTACCACAGAGGGAGTAAAGTAACCAGTACCAGTACCACTACTGAATTGCAGGTACTATACCAGTATTAATTCACAAGTGAACAGAGCCCAACTCTATTTTTAATGCAGTGACAGGTGCCTGTAAATAAACCACCCTAGAATAACATCAACATAACACTATGACAGGATGCTGCATCACAAATAAATATTGCATAACCCAAAACAATGTCATGACCAAAGAAAAAAGAACAAACTCCAACCAGTCACATTTACTCACACGACCACTGAGCAGAAAAAATGTCATAAAACACAATTAATGCAATCAGGATGCAGCAGACTTCCCCACAGATTCCAGCCACTACACACATTTACCCAAATGCACAGGCAGGCCTCTGAATGTGAACGTCATTCACACCAGCAGGAGCCATCTAAAGCAAGGAATAATACAAAGTAATAATAATAATAATAATAATAATTATAATTATAATAATAATAAACAGCTAGTAACAGTCTGTTTAATGGTTTATTGCTCAGGTCTGTTTCAGTACTTTGGACAGCACAGCACAGAACAAACAGGGCTGATGATTCTGAAACAACAAAGTCATTGTCAAACACATCAGGTCAATAATTTTGACTTGACTATTTTTCTATAGATACATGAGGCTTAAACAGGGAGCAAAAATACAACTAAATACAAAAATACTGAGCCCCCTTAAGATCCATTGTGGCTCCAGCTGGAGAGTAAAGATGCATAAAAATCCATCAAACTGACTAAAGCTGATCATCATTTGAAGACAATCCTCCTTTGTTCTTCTAAAGAGTGCATTTCAGTTCCAACAACAGGCCTGTTTCTATTGCCATATAGGCCAGTACTGACAGTCGAGCCTTCCCAGTCATATGAATAAGTTTTAACGTATTTAGCCCACATCCATTTCTTCTCCTCCTTGGACATCTCAACATCTACAATGACGCTTGAAGCTTTGACGGATCATTAATGCCGCTGAACGACCTCCATATTGTGGAGAGTACAGTGGAGAGAGACATGAGATGGGGAGACAAACTCAAAAGACAAGTTCAAGTGTTTCAGCTTCATGCTAGACGTGTCCCTCACATCTCCAGCTACCAGCAGGCAGACTCCCAGGTCCAACACACTGCTGCAGATAAGAAGGAGAGTGATGAGTTCAACTCTCTTACCAAACCCCTCTGCCACAGCGACTTAAAAAAAAACACAAGTCACTTACAATAAGCCGTCTTTGCACTGATCAAGCCACACGAATGCTTGGAAAAAAGATCATGTAGGCAACTAGGTAAGATAGAAGGCTCCAGTGTGTCAAAGAATACACCAAACATGGCAAACTGATTGGTTGAAAAATATGACAATCAACAACATTGTCCAAGTTTGCAACAACAGCATGAGAGGATTCACTCGCAATTCTGCAGGCCTTGGGTCAGATTTTTTAACCAGAGGCAGCATAGGTGGAAAAACAGCACAAATGAGGAAGAGTTGCAATGATGTTAATAGACTGATGGGAATGGACTTTGTAAAATGCATATTGGCATTAATGAAAATATATATTGAACTGTAGAACTCTGACCATCTCTAGGCCAGCAGAGAAGGCTTTGCAGTTGATGGCTCGGTTTGACTCAGCTTCACTCGCTTGGAACCATTATATTTCATGTTCAGTTATCAAAAGTGTTGTACCTGGTATTTTATATCAACACAGTAAAGTCTGTGTAGACCCATCCAGGTCATGGTAACGCTAGGCACCTACATTAAAGGCAACTGGGCTTCAAAAAGAGGGAAGCTCTGTTTATTTTATTCTGTTTCAGCCTCAAGGAAAATTGATTAACGGTTGAGTTGAGTCAAGCCAAGCTGTGTACCATGCAGTGGAAATGAGGCATATTGTCTGACTCAAGTTCAAATAGCAAAATAAATAAATAGACAAATAAATAATATTGTCCAAACTCTCTCAAGTTTGAATGTGATTTTCTGATTGCAGTTTTTCCTCCTGTTGTTCGTCCTGATGCTGGTGGAGCTGGCTATGGCCTGTGTGTTCCTGGTCTACAGCAGAGAGGTAGGCCGCTTCATATGAGACATCTGGCTAGGATCAGGTCTTTCCTCTCAGCTGTTGACTTTGAGAAGGTCATTCATGCTTTTATTTCCTCTAGACTGGACTATTGTAATGCACTATATTCTGGTATCAGCAGGCGTAATTTCCACAGACTTTCAGCTAATCCAAAATGCAGCTGCCAGGCTTTTAACTCGCACTAAGAGCAGTGATCACATTACCCCAATCCTTGCTGCCCTTCACTGGTTACCTGTGAGTTTTAGAATTGATTGTAAGATTTTACTGCTTGCTTTTAAAGCCCTGAAAGGTCAGGTTCCTGCATTTATCTGTGACCTGTTGACTCCCTATGAGCCTGACCGCTGCCTGAGATCTTCCTGTAAAGCCCTCCTCATAGTCCTGAAATCCTATCTCGTCACTAAAGGGGACCTGCCTCTCAGGCGGGCAAACTCACTGACCTCTTTTAAATCACTTCTTAAGACTCACTTTTATTGTATGGCCTTTTTATAGTTGTCTTATCTTTTGTTTTTACTGTGGTCTCTTATTATTAATATGTTTTTACTGTGAAGCACTTTGTAACTTGTTTTTGAAAAGTGCTATATAAATAAAGTTATTATTATTATATGTAGCCTGTACAACAATGCATTTCTAGATTGGACTGATAGGACACCTCCTGGCAACATTCAAATAAACTTCTGTGAAAGTGTGAAGAGGTGGCACAGGGACAACTCACATATTCAACTTGTGAAACTAGAGGTCAATGTCTGTAAAGGTGGAGTAAGCAGATAGATAGAAGATATTCTTCACTCTCACTCCAGTGCATCTGTGTTTGACAACCTTGGAATGAGACATAGCAATAAACAATCATCGCTCAGACTGAGCCACCAACCCAAAATGTCAATATTTGATAACCTGAGAATAAAACTCAGAAATCACTTATCTCTCTGTAGAATCACTTCCTCCAGCTTTAATGACCAGTAGGTAGAAATGTGTTGCAGATGATGTAACAACCTGTCTGTTGTGCAGATTGACACATACTTTGGGAAAGACCTGATGCGAAGCTTGGAGATCTACAGACAGTCCAGTGAAGAAGACAACAAGACCCTTAAAGATGACTTTGATGCTGTCCAACATCTGGTAATGGTCTACTACTTTACATCATAAACTTAAATTATCTCCACTGCTTTGTCTTTGTTCTTTGTTTCACGTTCTATATTATATATCCATTTTATTGGATGCTCTGTGCTTTTCACCACAAAGCATCCAATAAAACGGAGCTTCTCCCAGGACACACAGGGCTCCTGATTTTATGTATTCCAATCTCCTCCTAAAGAAAGCCACATACACAAGACTGGGACTAGCAGTGTATGCTAACAGCTGGTAGGGGCTCTCTAGCTGAGGTTGAACTTTATCTGCTCTGCCACAAGTGTCCAGCTGATAGCCTGGCTCTGTGCAGCTACTCAGCCTACAGAGAGCTGACAGACTGCCATGTAAGATCATCCATCCTAACATTTTAAATATCATAGGCTGATACTCTGACACGTTCTCTCTGCTAATCTCACAACTTTAACATGGAAAACATGCTTGGTCACATGATCCTAACAGAATTACTCATCATTTTAACATTAACGTCATTCAGTTTTAGTACAACAGTAGAACCTTCTTCACCAAAGAACAAGCAGGGTGGGTTCACTGTGCCATATCTGCTCAGAATAAAAACTAAAGGGGACCAAGCTTTTTCTATTTGGGCGCTAAAGCTCTGGAACGACCTGCCAGAGGACAAAAGATTGTTTGAGTCAGTGCCTTCTTATTTTTTACCAGAAAGAATATCCTGAGTTTATCTGAGTTTATTGTATTGTGCTATGTATGTTCTTGCTTTGTATTTGTTTCTATTTCACTTTTTTGAATTCTTCAGTTGTTTAATTGTTAATGTTTTCATGTGTATGTATTATATTATTATTACTCACAGGTGGCTAGGAAGATGTGGATAGTATGGTTGTGTTGTTGATTTTGAAAGAACATCTGAGGTATGCTGGTACTGTATCAGGCTCGTGTTCTCATTCATTCAGGTCATGTAATCCTTGAAGGTTGAATCTGAAGCAACTGGATTTCTGTTTAGGGTTTAAATGGGTTTCACATCTTCTCCAAAAGGCTGAGTTCTAACTGACCGGTGGGGAGTTTCAGGTATTTAAACTCCTGTGAGGTTGTTAACACATTGAGACTTAGGGACCATTTACATGACAACCGTTTCACCCAAAAACAGACCTTTTGTTGCGTTTGTCTGTCCGTTTATATGAGAACGGTGTTTTCAGGGACTGAAACTGCAAACTTTTGAAAATGGATTCCAGAGTGAAAACTTTTCAAAATGCCACCGTATCAGTGTCGTGCAAACGGACAAAACGCAACTCTGGCTGAAAACCACTTTCACGCATGTCTATTAGGGTTCCTGTCAGCCTTTGTCGCGTACACAGACAGTAAGCAGCCTACTATGGACAGAACAACAACCAAAATACAGACTGTCCAGTTTAGTTTGTGCTGCAGATTGCTGAATTTATTAACGCTCCTCCATTGTGATCTTATTCTGTAATGTTTATTTTGAAAAGTTACTCCACCAACTACTGTCTTGGGATACAGACGACAGTGTTTTCAGTCGTGTTTGTGGATCTGTGTGTACGGGGATCGTTTCAGAAACGATGCCTTGTAAGGTTTTAAAAACACAGAGAAAAAACGTATCAGTTTTCAGCTAAAATGTTGTCGTGTAAACGAGGCCTTAGCATCTCTCCCCAGAGAGTTTCACCAACATTCACTTTGAATCAAGTGAAACTGGTAATAATGCTCATAACGACTCACATGATGCCCCATTAGGCAAACATCCCATAATAGTACTTTTCAGTCAACTGTAAACATGTGACCTTAAGGACTGTCAGCATGTTAGAGACCTCAGAAGAGTTTAAATATCTGAAACTCCCCACCAGAAGCCTCGTGGATGAAATGTCTTCAAACCTGAAATAGAAGTCCAGTTGCTTCAGATTCAACCTTCCAGGATTATGCTAGCAATGTGTTACTGTTTACATTGTACACTGTTGGCACGGCACTTTTCAGACACTCTGTTTGCCACTTCATACAGTCACAGAAAAAACTCCAGACTTTGGGGAATAGACTCATGGCTCTGCACCAACTGTACGAGAACGATGGTCGACTAAAATCCAGAGATTCCAGACGCTCATCTGATGATCTGACAGCCTGTTGAGAGCAGTTGATTACTCTGTGATCGCTCCTCCCTTCTCCCTGTAGGCTACTTGACAAACGACACCCAACTAAACTGAGATTCAGGCAGACTCTAAAAGGAGTTGTGCAGCTTAAAATTCTGGCCAACCGGGCTGAGCAAAACTAAGGAAACCTAAAAGTGATCATAAACAAAGCATGACAGCAGTAGCAACACAGACAATACGAGAAACATAATTACTCATAATGTGAACACAGTTCCAACATGTTCACACTTTTCAGGGGATAAACTGGGCTCTCCCACACAAGACAGCACAGCATGTCTGGCACATCTGTCAACTAGAAACATGAAATCAACAAGTAAAAGCATGTAATGAAATAATAATAATTATTAAATAACTTCATTTTAGCACCTCTGTCACTACTTGCTCCTTCGGATTGGATGCTAAACTGCATTTTGTTGTTGAGTACTTGTACTAATCTAATCTAATCTAATATAAAATCATGTAAAACAGTGTATGTGAAACACGTGAACAAGGAAATGGAAGCCTCTAAAGTCTATTTATATCCAAAGCATTGAGAAAATTAGGGTCATAGGCTAGATGACATACAGTACCAGTCAATAGTTTGGACACAGTTTCCCATCCACTTGAATGAGAAACTGTGTCCAAATTTTTGACTGGTAGTGTAGATCCACATTTTTAACCAGCTGGTTCAATTTTGTTTTACAGTGCTGAAATTAAATAAATGTTCATTCATTTGACATATTTTTTTGTACAGTTTAGGTGCTGTGGAGTTCATAGTATCGCAGACTGGAAGAGTAACGTTCCAATCTCCTGTTGTTCCCAGGACCCCTGTGACACCCTCCTCCATGCCAACTGGCAAGAGGTTACTTATCCTGATTTGTTACTGTATCAACACAGAGTTCTTATAGGATCACCACACTGACAAGCAATGCTCTCTCATATTTAGCACTATGATTCTGATATATAATATATTCTAGAATATATTACATATACAGCACCAGTTACAAGGTTGGACACACCTTTCCATTTACTATATTTTTTTTTTTTCTTTTTTCTTTTTTCTTTCAGGGTTGTCTCATGAAACTGAGGAACTGGTTTGCCAGGAATTATCTTAGCACAGGCACAGGCGTTGTCACAATGTTTATCATACAGGTAAAGTATATTCAGGATGAAAGGATAAGTCAACCCTTGGAACAAACTTTCAAACATGTTGCACTTAGAAAATCACACTAAGTGATGTACAAGCAGGTGTTGTTCAGACACCAGACATGTTTTAAAATGTAAACTGTAAACTTAAAAAGTAGAGCCAGATGTAGAAGAGGAAAGGAGAAGTGGAGATGGTGGCAAGATGTGCAAGACACACAAGTAGACAGGAGGACAACCCAGGGGCAGGAATGGGTAAAGCAGGCCTGGAGGGTGACTCGGAGGCAGGACTGAAAGGTGGGGCAGAGGCCTGGATGCTGGTGGTCCAGATGTAGCTACTCTGTAAGATGGGCAGGACAAGCCTGGAGGACCGCAATCTGGCAGATGGAACAGTGACACTGCTGCAGTTTAGGTACTGTCAACAACTTAAGCTCAGGCTCAGCGCATCACAGGAACAGGTTGGCTGTGTAGGCAACTGAGAACCTGATAATGCTATAGGCTGCTCTGAGGCCCTGAACAGCACTGGAGTATCTCAGTCACTGTGAAGATGAATCTGTTAAGGATCTGAGGCTCTGGGGTGCAGGGCAACTGAGACTGCACATGGTGTCAGGGGTCATGATGACCTTGTCATCTCCACAAAACCTTGAGAAAACGGTCAGTTTAGTTCCTTTCCAAAAATGGCAGGCTGAGATGCAGGCTTTATTGAAGGCTGGTTGCTATCAGACAGGGTGGTTGGTTGAATGCTAACTGGCAGGAGTGCAGGCCTCATGACTAACATGCTGGCAGGATACTCACTGACAGAAATGTAGATGGCAGTGTAGCAGGTAAGAAACCCTCTCACTGCAGCTGATGGTCTGATGATGTCAGTCTAAGGAATACATCCAGACATGGAACATGTTCTGATTTGCCAGTTTATTTTGTGTGACGCTGATCAGGTCAGGCCTCTGAACCTTTTGAAGTTTGAGAATAGGAGACTCTGAACTCCAGCTGTCCTAAAGGAATCTTTGGAGGGAATCAGATCCTAGACGGTTTGATAGGTCTTTTGCCCCCATATCCAGGTCAGATAAGCAATTTAATCATCAGGATGTTTGCAGGGCCTCCACCACAGTTTCCTCTGGCTTAGCCCAGCATACAAAACCCATTTCCAAAAAAGTTGTGACGCTGCGTAAAATGTAAACCCCATATGTAATTGAAAATAGCACAAAGACAACATTTCAAATGTTGAAACAGAAAAATGTAATTGTTTTGAAAATTATATCCTCATGTAGAATTTGATGGCAGCAACGCGTTTCTGAAAAGTTGGGAAGGGTCGTGTTTACCACCATGATTTCCATAAAGAATTTAAAATGACTCATCATACCACAGGACAGTTTTCCACTTCGCCTCAGTCCATCTTAAAGGAGCTCAGGCCCAGTGAAGGCGGGGCGTTTCTGGATCTGGTTTATATACAGTTTCCTCTTTGCATGGTAGAGTTTCAGCTGTCATTTGTGGATGCAGCGACAAACTGTGTTCACAGACAATGTCTTTTAGAAGTGTTCCTGAGCCCATGTAGTGATGTTCCCTACAGAATCCTGTCTGTTTTTAATGCAGTGATGTCATTACAGAATCCTGTCTGTTTTTAATGCAGTGATGTCCACTACAGAATCCTGTCTGTTTTTAATACAGTGATGTCCACTACAGAATCCTGTCTGTTTTTAATGCAGTGATGTCACTACAGAATCCTGTCTGTTTTTAATACAGTGATGTCCACTACAGAATCCTGTCTGTTTTTAATACAGTGATGTCACTACAGAATCCTGTCTGTTTTTAATGCAGTGATGTCACTACAGAATCCTGTCTGTTTTTAATACAGTGATGTCTACTACAGAATCATGTCTGTTTTTAATACAGTGATGTCCACTACAGAATCCTGTCTGTTTTTAAAGCAGTGATGTCCACTACAGAATCCTGTCTGTTTTTAATGCAGTGATGTCACTACAGAATCCTGTCTGTTTTTAATGTAGTGATGTCCACTACAGAATCCTGTCTGTTTTTAATACAGTGATGTCCACTATAGAATCCTGTCTGTTTTTAAAGCAGTGATGTCCACTACAGAATCCTGTCTGTTTTTAAAGCAGTGATGTCCACTACAGAATCCTGTCTGTTTTTAAAGCAGTGATGTCCACTACAGAATCCTGTCTGTTTTTAATACAGTGATGTCCACTACAGAATCCTGTCTGTTTTTAATGTAGTGATGTCCACTACAGAATCCTGTCTGTTTTTAATACAGTGATGTCACTACAGAATCCTGTCTGTTTTTAATGTAGTGATGTCATTACAGAATCCTGTCTGTTTTTAATGCAGTGATGTCCACTACAGAATCCTGTCTGTTTTTAAAGCAGTGATGTCCACTACAGAATCCTGTCTGTTTTTAATACAGTGATGTCACTACAGAATCCTGTCTGTTTTTAATGTAGTGATGTCATTACAGAATCCTGTCTGTTTTTAATGCAGTGATGTCATTACAGAATCCTGTCTGTTTTTAATGCAGTGATGTCACTACAGAATCCTGTCTGTTTTTAATGCAGCGATGTCCACTACAGAATCCTGTCTGTTTTTAATGCAGTGATGTCCACTACAGAATCCTGTCTGTTTTTAATGTAGTGATGTCCACTACAGAATCCTGTCTGTTTTTAATACAGTGATGTCACTACAGAATCCTGTCTGTTTTTAATGCAGTGATGTCACTACAGAATCCTGTCTGTTTTTAATACAGTGATGTCTACTACAGAATCATGTCTGTTTTTAATACAGTGATGTCCACTACAGAATCCTGTCTGTTTTTAAAGCAGTGATGTCCACTACAGAATCCTGTCTGTTTTTAATGCAGTGATGTCACTACAGAATCCTGTCTGTTTTTAATGTAGTGATGTCCACTACAGAATCCTGTCTGTTTTTAATACAGTGATGTCCACTATAGAATCCTGTCTGTTTTTAAAGCAGTGATGTCCACTACAGAATCCTGTCTGTTTTTAAAGCAGTGATGTCCACTACAGAATCCTGTCTGTTTTTAATACAGTGATGTCACTACAGAATCCTGTCTGTTTTTAATGTAGTGATGTCATTACAGAATCCTGTCTGTTTTTAATGCAGTGATGTCCACTACAGAATCCTGTCTGTTTTTAAAGCAGTGATGTCCACTACAGAATCCTGTCTGTTTTTAATACAGTGATGTCACTACAGAATCCTGTCTGTTTTTAATGTAGTGATGTCATTACAGAATCCTGTCTGTTTTTAATGCAGTGATGTCATTACAGAATCCTGTCTGTTTTTAATGCAGTGATGTCACTACAGAATCCTGTCTGTTTTTAATGCAGCGATGTCCACTACAGAATCCTGTCTGTTTTTAATGCAGTGATGTCCACTACAGAATCCTGTCTGTTTTTAATGTAGTGATGTCCACTACAGAATCCTGTCTGTTTTTAATGCAGTGATGTCACTACAGAATCCTGTCTGTTTTTAATGCAGTGATGTCACTACAGAATCCTGTCTGTTTTTAATGCAGTGATGTCATTACAGAATCCTGTCTGTTTTTAATACAGTGATGTCCACTACAGAATCCTGTCTGTTTTTAATACAGTGATGTCCACTACAGAATCCTGTCTGTTTTTAATACAGTGATGTCCACTAAAGAATCCTGTCTGTTTTTAATGCAGTGATATCCACAACAGAATCCTGTCTGTTTTTAATGTAGTGATATCCACAACAGAATCCTGTCTGTTTTTAATGTAGTGATGTCCACTACAGAATCCTGTCTGTTTTTAATGTAGCGATGTCCACTACAGAATCCTGTCTGTTTTTAATGTAGTGATGTCCACTACAGAATCCTGTCTGTTTTTAATGTAGTGATGTCCACTACAGAATCCTGTCTGTTTTTAATGTAGTGATGTCATTACAGAATCCTGTCTGTTTTTAATGTAGTGATGTCCACTACAGAATCCTGTCTGTTTTTAATACAGTGATGTCCACTACAGAATCCTGTCTGTTTTTAATACAGTGATGTCCACTACAGAATCCTGTCTGTTTTTAATGTAGTGATGTCATTACAGAATCCTGTCTGTTTTTAATGCAGTGATGTCCACTACAGAATCCCGTCTGTTTTTAATGCAGTGATGTCACTACAGAATCCCGTCTGTTTTTAATGCAGTGATGTCATTACAGAATCCTGTCTGTTTTTAATGCAGTGATGTCCACTACAGAATCCTGTCTGTTTTTAATGCAGCGATGTCCACTACAGAATCCTGTCTGTTTTTAATGTAGTGATGTCATTACAGAATCCTGTCTGTTTTTAATGTAGTGATGTCCACTACAGAATCCTGTCTGTTTTTAATGCAGTGATGTCCACTACAGAATCCTGTCTGTTTTTAATGCAGTGATGTTCACTACAGAATTCTGTCTGTTTTTAATGCAGTGATGTCCACTACAGAATCCTGTCTGTTTTAATGCAGTGATGTCACTATAGAATCCTGTCTGTTTTTAATGCAGTGATGTCCACTACAGAATCCTGTCTGTTTTTAATACAGTGATGTCCACTACAGAATCCTGTCTGTTTTAATGCAGTGATGTCACTACAGAATCCTGTCTGTTTTTAATGCAGTGATGTCCACTACAGAATCCTGTCTGTTTTTAATGCAGTGATGTCCATTACAGAATCCTGTCTGTTTTTAATGCAGTGATGTCACTACAGAATCCTGTCTGTTTTTAATGCAGTGATGTCATTACAGAATCCTGTCTGTTTTTAATGCAGTGATGTCCACTACAGAATCCTGTCTGTTTTTAATGCAGTGATGTCCATTACAGAATCCTGTCTGTTTTTAATGCAGTGATGTCACTACAGAATCCTGTCTGTTTTTAATGCAGTGATGTCACTACAGAATCCTGTCTGTTTTTAATGCAGTGATGTCACTACAGAATCCTGTCTGTTTTTAATGCAGTGATGTCACTACAGAATCCTGTCTGTTTTTAATACAGTGATGTCCACTACAGAATCCCGTCTGTTTTAATGCAGTGATGTCACTATAGAATCCTGTCTGTTTTAATGCAGTGATGTCACTACAGAATCCTGTCTGTTTTTAATGCAGTGATGTCCACTACAGAATCCTGTCTGTTTTAATGCAGTGATGTTCTCTACAGAATCCTGTCTGTTTTTAATGCAGTGATGTCACTACAGAATCCTGTCTGTTTTTAATGTAGTGATGTCACTACAGAATCCTGTCTGTTTTTAATACAGTGATGTCCACTACAGAATCCTGTCTGTTTTAATGCAGTGATGTCACTACAGAATCCTGTCTGTTTTTAATGTAGTGATGTTCACTACAGAATCCTGTCTGTTTTTAATGTAGTGATGTCACTACAGAATCCTGTCTGTTTTTAATGCAGTGATGTCCACTACAGAATCCTGTCTGTTTTTAATGCAGGGCCTGAAGATCACGGCCATCCAATATTGGTTTTCAGCCTTGTCCCTTGGTTCAGAGATTTCTTCAGATTCTCTGAATGTTTTAATGATAATGTTACTGTAGAAGATGAGATCCACAAATTATTTGTAATTTAACGTTGACAAACATTTTACTTAAACTGTTTTCTATTTTCCAGTGCAGTCTTTCACAGAGTGGTGAACTCCTCCCCATCTTTACTTCAGACAGACTCCGCCTCTCTGATGCTCTTTTTATACCCAATCTGTTACTAACCTGTTTCCAGTTAACCTCATTAATGTTGTTTTCCTCCAGCTGTTTTCTTTTAGCATTTCACTACTTTTACAGTCTTTTGTTTCCACTGTCCAAGTTTTTAGAAACGCGTTGCTGGCATCAAATTCAAAATGGGCATACAATTTCTAAAAACATTGAAATTTGTCATTTTCAACATTTGATATGTTGTCTTTATGCTATTTTCAATTAAAGTGGGGTTTCAATGTTTTTGCAAATCATCGCATTCTTTTTCTATTTACATTTTACACAGCATCCCATCCTTTTTGGAAATTAGGTTGTATTTCACCACCTTTTAGGTCCTATTGCTCATGCTGTAGGGCCCCTAAATATAGCACAGAGTGGTTTGATGCTTTGGGAATAACCCTATCAAAATATTAAACAGCAGCTTTGAGATATCACTTTTTCACAGTGGCTAATATTCTCTAAATTGCAGCTAGCATTTTGCTTATCCGTAGTTTAAAGCCAGAACAATGTAGAGTCTATGATTTGTCAGTTTGTCTCAGTAGATTCTTCAGTATGTATTATGTTATTTTATGTCTTGGAAAAAGTGTCTGATATTAGTTAATCTATATTTTTTTCTTGTCTCCTTTGTTAACAGTTTATTTGTCTGTGCATCACCATCCCTCTCATTTGCCACCTCCGCCGACGTGGGCTGGGTTACCAATGAAAAAAGACCAATTTACCTGTAATCTGCAATTTCCAGCAGCATTCTGCAAAACAATAGTTTGCTTTTCTCTGTATCAGCCTTTATATTCACAGAATGACCAGGGATAAGGTAGAAGAAGAAGCTTTATTTTTGTCATACAATCATACTAAATTCAACAGATTTAACCTATAAATCAGGAACAGTGGGCAGTGACTGTGTGGCACCAGGGGACCATCTCCAGGTCTAAGCCAGTGCCTTGTTCAAGGGCTCTTATGGCAGAATTAACCTAATATTCATGTTTGATGGTGGGGTAAACTGGAGCAGCCACACAAGCATGGGGAGAACATGTACACTGAAAAGCCCACCCCCGCTGGGAATCCAATGGAGGAGACGGAACCACTGAGCCATCTTTGAGGATTGTTGAGGACCGTTGAGGATGCAATTTATTATCACTATTGATAATGCCACCTGATATTCATTCATTTTCTGTAACCTCTTATCCTGTGTAGGGTCGCGGGGGGCTAGAGCCTATCCCAGCTGACTTCGGGCGGGAGGTGGGGTTCATCCTGGACACGTCACCAAGTCACAGGGCCACATAGAAAAACAAACAACCATTCAGACTCACATTCACACCTACAGTCAATTTAGAGTCACCAGTTCACCTCTACTGCATGTTTCTGGTGGTGGGAGGAAGCTGGAGAACCCGGAGAGAACCCACACAGACACGGGGAGAACATGTGAACTCCACACAGAAAAGTCCCAGGTCCTCAGGTGGATCTGAACCCATGACCTTTTGCTTTGAGGACAAAGTGCTACCCACTACATCACCATATCATTTTCAATTCAATTTATTTATAGCCAAATCACAACAAAAGTTATATCAAGACACTTTCCAAGAAGAGCAGGCTAGACCGCCTCTTTGTTCTACAGACCCAACAATCCTCCATGAACAAGAACATGGAGACAGTGGAGATGAGAAACTGCCTTTTAAAGGCCAGAACCCTCGAGCAGATCCAAGAATTAAGGTAGGCGGCCCTCTACCCTCAATGAGTGCTGCACTAAACCTTTCCGACAAATGTCCTTACCTAATTAGTCTAAGAGGGTTTTTGCCTATTATCACTGTTAAAAGCCCATCCATTTGTTTATGTTCTATATCATTTTCTTCTTTTGTTGTAATTATTATTGATCTTGTGCTTTAACTTGTTTTGAGCGACTGGAAAAGTGACTGTTAAACCTATTAGTACTATCTTGCTCTGCTTAATAAATTTAAACCAACACATTTGAGTTGTTTCCAATAATGTGGTGTTTTTTTCTGTTTATTCACCTCATGGTTTCTCTAAGACTATTTCAATTCCAAGTTAAGAGGTCATTGTAATATATAAGATCTCCCCAACTTAAAATATGTGCTTGTCCTCAGAGAAGCTGAATAATCTTATTATACCTGTGGTCCTTTTCTGACCATTCCTATGTCTATGATTCTTTGTTTCTGATAGTCACCTGCCAGACCTCACTTTTCGAATTGTTAGCTTTGTTTTGGCTGATTCTGGCCCATTAAAATATCATGATCTCCGATACTGCATGCAACATTGTTGTTTTTGTAATTCTCGTGACTTTAGTTATAAATCAGTAATATCCTATGGGTTATAGGCTAAACAAAATCCTTTTCTATCAGACCATTATTTAATAACATTTGAATTCTTATTACTCGATTACACGGCGCTAGAAAAAAAGCTTTCTACTCTAGAAATCTACCCGATGATGCTGTAGTAAAATTTAAAGAAGTGATTCCATCAGCACTAAATTCATGACCATGTCTCAATAACAGATGACGCTTATGCTGTGTCCCAACCCGGCCAGTTTGAGTGTATCAGTGCGTTCACACTACTAAGTATGCCAAAATGCAGTATACTATGAATACCCGGATGGCACACTCAAAATGGACCAAAAGTGTAGTGTGGAACTATATGAACACTTCTCACCCTCAATGATAGCCACGTAACGTAACAGGAAGGGGAGTTCTTTCAAGAATTATCAAGCTTGTGAAAATTACGGCAGAGGGAGCAACGTTTACAGCGAGAACAACAGCAACATATAAATGAAAGTATGAACGAAGCAGTAATTTGGAAGAAACGTGGAGCACATTGAGCCGTTCATTTTAGTCAAATGAAAAAGCCAGCAGATCATTTTGAAAGTGACGTGATGTTGGTGGTTAAATGTTGCGGCTGTTATTTCTGGCAAGTACACCGCGGCAGTGTCCGATTTGAGACAACACTACACTGTTGAAATTCTTCTTCTGTGTGGGTTTTGACAGCAGCTGGAATCCTAGTTGTTGCATTGCTGCCATACTGTTGAAAATCACGCACTACACTAGTAAGTATACTCACATGCAGAATACTACATTTGAGTATGCTAACAGAAGTATGCGATTTGGGACACAGCACTATACTAACTTTAGTCCCTCTCGTATTGATCATCTCGTTGATAGTGCTGCAGGCTCAACTCTGGACTCTATTGCCCCTCTAAGAGAGAAAGGTATAAAACACAGTAGTAGTGGGGTTTTGGTTAGAGCTCAGTGACAGGAGAGAGAGAGAGAGAGAGAGAGAGAGAGAGAGAGAGAGAGAGAGAGAGAGAGAGAGAGAGAGAGATTGGGGTGGTTCAGGGAATGGGGTCAGAGAGAGAGCTATTTATTTCAGGTGTTTTGTGTTGAACTGATTGTTCTCTCTCCTTCATATTGCAGTGTGCTGGACCTGGGGGGTTCTGTCATTTTGAGACTGGAGACATGAGGGACACATTTGGCCTGACGCTGGAAAGCGTATATGTTACATGATGAATCTGAGAAACTGAAAAGTCTGGGTGTTTAAGTTTAAAGTGTTTTATTTTGTGTTGTTGTCTAAATAAAGACTGTTACCTGGAAGGCATCATCGGACTGATCACTGAGAGAACCCACAAGTGGTAGCAGAGAGCATTACTGCTAACACCTTCAAACCTAAAGCAAACTACGCAAAAACTAGAAAGAAAATCGCTTCATACTGAACTGGAATAGTCTTGATTAGCCTGCCAAGAAAGCTTTAAATCTCATAGGAAGGCCCTCCGTAATGCTAGCGCAGCCTATTACTCAGCACTAATATAAGAAAATAAGAACAACGCTAGGTTTCCGCTCAGCGCTGTAGCCAGGCTGACAGAGCTTCAAGACCCAAGATTCCTTAATCGTCATTTTATCATGCACCTATGTACAATCAAGAATGAAACTGTGTACCCCTGTACCAGCAGTGGATGACAAAATAAGTTATAAATTAAATGTGGATTTTCCTGCAGTCTATGACCATTTCCTTGGTCTTGCTGACATTCAGAAAAGATTGTGTTCATTGCACCATGCTGTCAGCTGCTCCACCTCCATCCAGTATGCAGCCTCATCACCCTTACTAATGAGACCCAAAACTGTTGTATCATCGCCAAACTTAATGACATGATTGTTTGCAAATCTGGCAGCACTGTCATGGGTCAGCTGGGTGAACAGCAGGGGATGCAGCCCTGTGGTGAGCCTTGTGCTCCCTGAGATGATGCTGGATGTGTTGTTGCCAACTCTGACTGTTTGCTCTCTCCGTGTAAAAAATTCCAGGATCCAATTCCAGGTGCCAGAATCCAACTCCAGAGACCTCAGCTTCACCACTAGTTGCTGTGGTATGATTGTGTTGAAAGTTGAGCTGAAGTCAATGAAGAACAGTCTGGCGTTGGTATACTGATTTTCTAGGAGGGACAAGGTGAGGTGAAGGGTGGTGGATATTGCATCATCAGTGAGGTTCGTGGGAATGCAGGCCTTAATGTGCTGCATGACCAGCTCAAAACACCACTATTGGTGTGAGAGCCATGGGGCGAAAGTCATTCATGCAGGATGGGTTGGGTTTCTTGGGCACAGGTATGATGGCTGCACTCTTAAAGCAGGTGGACACTACTGCTTGGCAGAGGAAGATGTTGAAGATATCTGTGAAAACATCCTTCAGCTGTTCTGCAGTCCTTGAGGACACGTCCATATGCTATCAGGACCGACAGCCTTACAGGGGTTGACTTAGCAGAAGGCTCGCTTCACTCTGGTGGGAGAAGGTTGTAATACCTGCTCATTGGGTGCAGGTGTCAGAGAGTCATAGGTCTATTGAGACCTAAGCAGTAACCACTTTATGAGATTCTTTAATGATAAAATTGTACTTATTAGAGACAAAATTCATCACCTCTTGTCCGCATTCATTCATTCATTTTCTGTAACCGCTTATCCTGTGTAGGGTCACGGGGGGCTGGAGCCTATCCCAGCTGACATTGGGCGAGACGCGGTGTTCACCTGACAAGTCACCAGTTCATTGCAGGGCCACATAGAAAGACAAACAACCAACACTCACGTTCACACCTACAATCAATTTCAGAGACACCAATTCACCTCTATTACCTGGAGGGAACCCACACAGACATCGGGAGAACATGCAAACTCCACACAGAAAAGTCCCAGGTTCTCAGGTGGATCTGAACCTTCTTGACCTTCTTGCTGTGAGGTAACAGCGCTGCCCACTGTGCCACCGGGCTGCCCTTCCTGTCCTCAATTGATATAAGTTTACCTTCAAACACAGGAAGTTTAGACACAGCTGTAAGACCTGATGTATATCTGGACTGCTTCTCTCCCATTGACCTTCAACAATTAACTTCTATTTCTTCATCTAATCCAACAACCTGCCTCCTAGACCCCATCCTAACTAAGCTGCTTAAAGATGTTTTACCCTTAGTCAGCACTTCTCTATTAGATATGATCAATCTGTCGTTACTAACAGGCTGTAATTAAACCTCTTCTTAAAAAGCCTCCTCTTGATCCAGAGGTCCTAGCTAACTACAGACCTACATCTAATCTTCCCTTCCTCTCTAAAATTCTAGAGAAAGCAGTTTCTAGTCAGTTATGTGATTTTCTACATAATAGTTTGAGGATTTCCAGTCACCAAAAGCTGATTTTTAGTTAAGCGAGTTAAGCTCAAAGGGTTCTATGCTATGCTGACGGCTAATGTTTGAACCAAAATACTGTAATAAAAACAATACTGAGTCTATACCGCCTTTTGGTGTGATTCATTTGTGGGCCTGCTGCTTCCGTCGTCTCTGCGTTCTGTGTCGGTGCACAGGACAGGCCTCATGGTGCTTTCAGGTGCACCTTATTAACTTGAGCCTTGTATGACAAAGCACATGGGCACGGACAACTTCATGGTGGATGTAAGTGCACAAGATAAATATATACTTAAATGTTTCTTCTTTATTTCCATTATATTTTTTCATTTGGTGAACTTGAAACTTGTAGGTTAAACCTTGCCTGTTTCTTGAGACTAAGGCTAAGTTCCCATTACTGGCCAAGTGGCCCAAATCAATTTTTTCTTTTGCTTATATTAGTCACAGGTCTGTTTTTTTTCATGACCATGACCAGCACAAATCACATGGAATCTGATCTTTTAATTCTGATTTGGGACACTTTCATATGTGGTCTTAAATCAGATGTGTGTCTGATTCCTGCTGATGTGATTGGCTGTGCAGTCAGATCAGACTTTGTGATTTTTCTCACTGAGCATGCTCACATCAATGTTACATCAACATTCATCAATTGTCAGCATTGGTTGATAAAGACAAATGTGGAGCATTACACCAACCAGTCGTGGCAATGACATCTTCTGTTGTTCTGCAGCATGCTTGTTGCACATGTTGGATCATGGTAAAAAGCGGTTCACACTGATATCAGATGCGTTTCACATACAAAGGTACATGTGATACGACCAGATTTGAGACCAAATCTGAATCTGGGGCCTCATTTATAAAAGGTTGTGGCACACAAAAAAGTAGTGTAAACATCTTTCACCTCAAACGTTGGTATTTACAGAGAATTTGTCAGCAGAAAAAGGTTCAGATTTCTACGTAAACTTTCATCCTGCTGTAGAGTCAGAATCAGAGACACTCGATGGTTTTATCACTAAATAAAGTTGAGTCAGAAGTAAAAACACAGATGAATGTAAAACACACATCAGCACATATATATTTCATAATGTATAGGCCTGCCTCTGATGGTGGATATAGTCTATATTTACTTGTTATAATATGCAAATGTAATTTAATATCATTATATTGTTTGATGCAGATATGGTTGAATTATTTGTTCCATGTTTGATTGAATGTCAGCATTGTGTCAGTCAGGAGGTGAGACTTTTCCTCTGTGTGTCAAAACAGTTTCTGACTGCAGTCAAAATGTTGTTTTTAATGCTAAAAACCAACAAATATGGACAGAAGCAGAATATTTGGTTGATAAAAACATGTTCTGAATTTTAGGAACCATTCCATCTCTCTTTTTTCAGCTGTGTGTTTTTGACCTTCTTTTTGACTCTGCAACAGTTGGTTGTTTGATCCAACCCTGTTCACCATCCACCACATGCTTCTGTCAGACAAACTGCTGGAGACACAGCTGACTTGTCCTTTAACATGTTTTATTAACACACTGCACAACATCAACATGAGCTCTGAGCAAGTAACACCAGAGAATCTCAACCAACCTTGTTGATCACTCAGTGACACCGTAGCTACTAATTCTAGCTCTCTGATTGGCTGGACAGCATGTCAGTCTACAGTATTACCCAATACCTTCCGCCTGTTTCCTTTTATTGATATTCCTCTGCTAAGCAAACAAAACAAAACAGTTTTAAGGTGATGAGAACCTTTAACTCACATCATCATCATCATCATCATCATCATCATCATCATCACTGATAGTCCGACAAAGGCTCCTTAACAACGTCAGAATATTCATGAGACATTTAGCATCGACTATTTATGGAGGATTGTTGGGACGACACTGGGTGGAGTAGTGGGACGACACTGGGAGGAGTAGTGGGACGACACTGGGAGGAGATCATACCCACACAGTTCACTGCAGGTGGATATTTATGAAGAGAAGACTGCGTTCAGGTCTGCACCGCACGGTTTCATAAATCTGAATATTTTCTGGCGTAAGAACATTCTGAGATCTGTGAGTACGAAATGTTTTATAATAGAATCTACAGTTTTATAAATGAGGCCCCTGATTTGAGACCAAATCTAGAATCAGGTCATTTTCAACCACAGTGTGAACATTTTCTCATTTGTGACGTGAGAAACAACAATGACTTGGTCCCACCTCTGCTTTCTACATGTCACTGGACCTCATGGATCAAATTCTAATCATAAAAAAACCACTCATTTCAGGGGATTTGTGACACTCAAAAACATTTATTTATCATTTGACAGTCACTCTTTTAAGCATGAATATGATTGGTTGAAGTGACGATCCCAAATGTACAATAATCCACACCTGTGAATCCCCTCAGTCTTGTTGGCCGTTCATCTGCTGTGTCAACACCAACACCAAATCATTTTAATAAACAGTCCACATGTGTTTGTAGTGTTTTAATGTCAACCCTGTCCCTGAGCTTCTTCAGCTTCTCTACAACATCTTCAGAATTAGGCTGTTGGGTGGTGCGCTGGTGAATATTGTCCCCACAAAAACATGTGTCCCCCACAAAGAGTGCCGGATCACTCTGCAACAGCCCAGGTCCTCAATCTGAAAGCCCAGGTGACGGTATCTCTCGTCAGTCTCAAACAGTGTGTTGTTGGTGTACGAGCCAAAGAACTGGGGATGAAGACACACATTTAGCATATGGTTATCTGATTATTTCCTTCACCAGATAAACAGTAGTGGTTTTAAACACAACATCACCTTTCAATTGTCATTGTAACACTTTAAAAAAAAAAATATATATATATATATATATATATATAAAATATATATTTTTATATTTATTTTTATTTTCCAGATTAATTCAATCATTCCTTCATTCTTTTGACTTGGATGTTCATTTAATCAGTTTCTAATAAAATAATAATAAAACATTGTTAACTTCCAACCGTTAATTACTGATAGGGTGGAGTCATATTGGCTGATATAAGCTTGTTCCAGCTACAAACTATACAAGAGTGTTGGCAGAGGCCCAACAATCCTCGACATAATGGTTAGGGCCTGTGCCGTCCTCTCTCCCTACTTAACTTCAGCCACCCTTCATCCAGATCCAGGGCCAGAGCAAGTCCTCTACCTTGTGCTGCCATTTTAACACTCAGTATTTGTTGATAAAAAGTACCTCAGCTGAAAAACGCTGCGCCTCCAAAGCGCTCCCAGCTGGGCGTTTTCAGAAGAGCACCTGGTATTTTCAGCTGGAAAAAAATGCTTTGGTGGACACAGGTCCTTATTCCAGCAGTACCAGTTCCACCTGTCACCTGATCGTCACCAAAATGTAATCACCTCTAGGATATGCTAGGGTCCATCTTTGGTGAAAGATGGACATGCAAATCTGTCCATTAGTTTTAGAGTAATCCTGCTAACAAACAAACAAACAGACAAACCAAACCAAACCGATCACATAACCTCCTTAATGGAGGTAATTATTATATGGGCCTATAGAAGGATCAACTATCCTTCTATACTTCCACTGTACACTGCTCAGATTTTGCCACTGATAACACTCAAAGCTTAAAATATTCTAATTTTAACTGCATTCACCACTTTTATGCAAGGCTTGGCCAATCAGATTACAGCTGAATAAGGAACTTAAACCACAGAAAAGAAGTGTGCACTGGCCTTTCCTTAGCATGAATGTAACAGTTCTCAAAACATACAACTCATATCCCATTGTTGAATCCAGCTCAGACCTCTTAGACCCATGCAGTCTGCTTGTTTTTGTCACAATGCCCAACAATTTCCGCAAACCTACACCGGGTTCACGGTTCATTACATTGTGCATGGAGGTGTACGTGCTGGACCACGACTACAGAACCATATGAAACTTAAAGTAACTTTACAAAACAATGATCTGGTTTACCTGTCTAACTAGTCGTGGCAAAATGGGTCTTAAAGTCTTGGTGCAACACTATAGTATCACTAGAGGCAAGTATGGCCCAACTGTACCATGCTGGTAGTGCAGACATGCTTATTCATGAACTGATGGGTACAATGCAGACAGAACTTTTTGCAGTTTGAGTGCAGTATTATCTATTGTTTGAATTTGTTGATAATATTGCAAATGTGATGCCAGAGTTTCATAGTCATATGTTTATCAGTGGTTTGGAATTTGTAATATTGTGTACTTGCCTTCTGTTTGTCCACATGCTGTTGCAGAGCGTCTGCTAAAGCGGGAGGGGGAGTTTGAGGTCTTATGCTGATATAAGCATGAAGTGGAAGGAACCAATACCCAGTTCTGGGCAGGGGAACTCTGAACCATAAAAACTTCAAGGAAAGCAGCATGTGGACATTTCTTTGGGTATGGTGTTGGAATTATAAATACAGTTTATTTATTCGTACTGTGTCATTATCAGTGGTTGTACTTATTATGGAGTTTATAAATTGTATGGACTTAGTTTCCTTCCCCCTTTAGTGTTTGTGCAGGCTAACCTGTGTGTATATGCCCCCCCCCCCTCTTCTATTATTCATGAGGTCAGGTTAGTTCGGCTCAGACTTCTGTTGCCTCATTGTTTTGATGACCTCACTTTAGTTGAAGGGCCCAGAATTAGTAGTTGTGATGAAGCCTTTTACTTTGCTAAGGTGTTTTCAACATTTACAATCCTTCACATTCCACTGATGATGGATTCATTGATTCATTTGACTAAATGAAGCCTTAATGTTTTGAAATTATTCTTATGTCTCTGTCTTTACTTCTTGGTCCCTAACGCCATCTTTTTTGTTGCCTCTGTCCCAACTAGTTCCAAACATGTCACTGGATTCATATTCTAAGTGTTTCATATTCACAAGTGAACCTGATAAACTAAAACATTAAACATTTTCATTGTACCGCTTTCAGTTCAGTATGTTAGAAAGGATTAGCAAATTATCATATTTTATTTTATTTTATTTACTCAATGCAACAACTGGTTGTTCATGCAGTACATGGCTTCATGTTCATTTCAGATAGATCATATTTATACAATGTGGTCTCCACCAACCTGCCCTAGGAACCACACCACACCCTCCCAACATCTGCTTAGACGGCACACAGATAAAAGATGCCAACAACTTCAAGTGCCTTTGGAACGCCATCTCCTCTGATGGTTCTCTAGACAAAGAAATAGCTACGCGCATCAGCAAAGGGAGTGAGCTGCTGGGCCACCTTTGCTCACGTGTGATGAGCCACAAACTTGCAATAAATATTAAGGTGCATAAAGCAGTTGTGCCCCCAAGCCTCAGCCTGTATGGCTGCGAGACCTGGACATCAAACTGAAAACACTTCAAGCAACTTGAGCAATTCCAGATGACAGCTCTGCAATCAATTATGAGTATCAGATGACAGGACAAAATGATGAACTTGGAAGTTCTGGACAGGGTTGGGCTTGTCAACATTGAGGCCATGATTTTGAAAGCCAGCTTAGATGAACTGGACACATGATTTGCAAGGACAACTCCTGCCTGGGTCTAAGTAGGCCAAGTCAAGAAATACTAAGACTCAGAAAGAGAAAGAAACACTGTGCCATGCCTGCAGAGCTGAAGATCCATTCTGGAATGAACACAACTGGCAACCCATAACAGAGAGCTTCAGCTCCTATGAGAACAACTGGCCTGAGAGAATCACCAGCACAAGGGGATGATGGGAGGCCTCTGTACCTGCATCACTCGCATCATTCCATTGTCTGCACTACTCCCCGGTGTACGGCTCCAGGAATGGACTTGCTTGCTACATACGTGCAATGACCGAAGCCAGCACAAGAAGATGACATCATTGTGTCAATGGTCTACCTAACTACCACAATGTGGCCCAGTTCTTGAAAATCTGCCATGAATTTTGGGTAAATTAAGAATATAAATTATTATATAACTATTGTCTCTAGTAGAAATGTTTGCCTTGTCCTTTGGCAGTTTTTTTTTAACTAACTCTGTACCCTTCCAGTAACTCTTCCCTACTCATCACTAACTCCACAATACTTTTTGAACACCACAAATTATGAGCCAAATGTTCCTTGTATGTGTCATTTGGTGCCACTGGTTGGCTTGTCATGGTGAGCACACGGTCATTGTGCTCCGATTCAACCTGGGGAGTCAGCCTTCATTTTTCAGAAGTACTTTGTGAAATCCTGGGAGTGAATATGTATTTGTTCACATCCTCCTCAATGCATCCATGCCACCTCAACATTTAAGTGAATCTGGGGGACCTTTAGACCACAACTCAGGAAGGGGATTGTTTTCATGGATGTTTGCAGGTTGATAAAACAAACCTTGCATGGCTCAGTTACACTAGAACATGATTTCTCTAGTATTCGTTCAAAAATTGTTCAGGAAATTGTGAATGCAAGAGTTTCTTCTGGGAAAGGGTCTGATAGCTGGTTCTATTTTTCATATGAACTAAATCCTTGTTGAATCTTTCATTCACAATCTCTCTTAGATTAGCTTCTATGTGAGACTACAGACAGCAGCAAAAATGATTGAATTCGTTTAACAAAGACATCTTAATTCTTCCTGATAAATTGCCTATAACGATTCAATGTGTATATCATTTTGATTGGAACTGGATTCAGATTCCATCCACTGCTATTTAAGTGTTACTAACAAACTACTGATTGTGGAATCTCACCGCCAAGCCTGATGTGGGGTCAATAAAGTCAGCCCAGAATCCTTCTCTCTGCAGGGTGTAGCAAATCTCCTTCGCTCCTTCAACAAACTGTACAAAAGAGAAAAGATTTAAGCACATTAAGTGACTTCATTAGTAATTTTGTACTCACTGATTTATTATCTTCAGCTATCCATATATGACACGTGCATAATAAGTTTAGTGATCAAATTATTCACCAGAGTTATTATTAGTCACCAGCTCCAAAAGCCCTCGTTGGATTTTGGCAATAAAAAAGTCATTACTGGTTCATTTGATGCACTTACAATGTGATAATAAATATAAATTATGTTGTAAAGTTGGGAGTAAGTCACACATGTGCAAGTCACAAGCAAGTCTCAAGTCACTGTGGTTAAGATCAAACAAGTGGAGTCGAGTCACCTACACCAGTTTCCACATTTAAATCAGCTACAAGACAGTGGTCATGAAGTGTTGACTTTATTTCTACATGAGGCTGCAGTAACTGGTGTATTTCTCTTTGGCCCATTAACACATCTGAGGTGCTTCTCATATGACACTGTGTCTGTTTTCCTACTTAGCTGTTACAGTGTAAAAATAGCACTGCATCAAAGCCAAATACAACTGGATGGTGTCTATAATAAAACCAAGTATATAAAAATAAATAAAATACACTTTCAAAAATATCTCACGGTTTTTTCATTTGACTAACAAATGGTTTGATCCGCTCCCTGTTTCATGCAAAATGTTACCTCATTGGTACTTAAAAATATTTTATGGGGTGAAACTAGTGTCACTAGTAATTCATTAAAAGTATTATTGTGGTAAATTAAACTATTAACTGTTGAAAAGTATTCATGTTTAATTGTTATTTAGTAGAATTAGTGATTTAACTGGGGGGTTGAACACAAGGCATTGTTTGTCACATTCTCATTAGGGGCTGAGGCCCCCTAAAGGTCTGACCCTAGAGTCGCCCCTGCTGGTAGCTACTGTGTCTCTGCAGATAGACCTACTGGAGATGATGCCGTATAAACTTGTTTGAAAAATCTAGATAGATCGATAATAGACTACAGCTAAATTAATTCCCTGTTATAAACACTTCATAAATACCTTAAAAGATTTCAAACTGAGTCGCCAGAATCACATCAGTTTCCAGCTGTGTAGAATGTGTGTATCAGCTTTAGAATCAGATGATGTCACTTAATGTCAGGGACTAATGTTGATTCCTTTTTCTACCTACAGTAGCACAGTGCCATCTACGTCTACAACGCCGGGCCCCTCCATTCATGTACGTTCTTTACTACTTGAATGTCATGTGAATTGTCGTGTGTAAATTGTTGTTGTTCGTCACTGGGCCTGTGTATTTCATGTGCACCTTAAGGAGTTGCTCTTGTAATTTCATTCTACACTGTATAATGACAATAAAGGCTTTTTATTTCTATTCTATTCTATTCTATTTCCACCCTGGCCGCCTGGGCTTTGCTCTCTCCCGCCCATCCCCTCACCAGGCCTCTCTTATCTCTGGAGTGTCTCTTTTTCTCTTTGTAAATTTTTCCTCGTTTAACAGATATACTTTTTTATTTACCTTTAAGCTCTATAGGTCTATTGCAGAGAACAGCATCTAAACCAGGAGATATAGTTAAGATAAAGGATAACTGAGAATAAAGTGGAAAATGATTTGTTGAGATTAGTTTTGATAAAAATGGACCACATTTAGTTCAATGCTGAGGTAGATTTTATATTAAAAGAGAGGTTGCAGTTTTATGTGTACCTTTATTTTGTCACAGTACTTTTAGTCATTTATATGAGCAGAATTTTGATTATATTATTTTTTATATATATTTTATTTTTTTTATTAACTGTCAGACAGTTCGAACAAAAGAAATGCAGCGGCAGCATCAATGCTCCATATATCCTCCAGACAGTAATTCACCTTTTCAAGCATCTGCTCTCTCTCCTGCTCCACATCAGTGCACCATGACGTCATATCGTTGTGGGTCTTTTGGGTCACTGTGACCACCATCATACCAGAGGATGGAGCCTCAGGAAACATGGACCGGAAGTCTGTTGGTCACATTACCAGGAGTCATACACAACCAGACAGAAACACAGCTTTTCATAAGAGCAACACTTTTTCTGTCCTTTGTTTACTTGATTTAGGTTATTATTTTTAAAACTAATTTTAAAACAAAGTTATTTGATTTAATGCAGTCACTGCACTACTGTACTATTCAATATGAAGAAAATTAGGATATACTACAGCAGATGTTGTAGAACATTGTGTGAGGAGTGCAGTATCAAGTGCCATACCTTTCATCAGTAGTTCAGGGCAGGACTGTATCGCACACTCAACACTGGAGTTGTCAAAATACTGTTCAGCTCTATTGACATTCAGAGACGGACCTAGGTCACCTTTCTCCTGAAACAAACCCACAAATGGCTGTCAGAAGAGCTAGACACAAACTGAGAGAGGAGAGCCAGCTCCCTTTTCTCCCCCACTTCACATGTTCATGTCCCATTCATACTTGTTGCTAACTTCAGTTCTTCCAGAGTCTGTGCTTTTCATCCCACATTGTTTCCATGGATCTCGTTAAGAACTACTCCTGTGGTCATAGTTGTCCAATGACACAATTGTTATTATTTTACTATTCTAATTAGCGCCCGAACACTAACAGTGCAAAGGCTCTATTGTTTTTGCTGTTTATTATCATTATTACTATAATTATTATCATTATGATTATTAGGGCCGGAGCACCAACAATGAGAGGGCCCTATTCTTACTGTTTATGATTATTTTATCTTTTTTTCCCAAATAAATTGACTTTTTGAGGACCTAAACATGCTCAAAAAGTCATGAAACTTTGCATACTCATCGGTCCTGGAGATGATTTACATGTTTTAGGAGTGTGGGCAATGTGTGTGGCAAAAGACGTCACAGAGGCTTCTAGAAAAATTCTAAGAAGATATTTGGTACACATGTCTATCATATGAAGATCTACAAAAAAGCCTTGTGTGCCACAACAGAAACGAAACAGGACGTTGGCCATTTTGAATTAATATTTTCTTTTCTTCAATTTCTACATATTAAACTTTAACAAATGGGTAAATATGTTAGGAGTTAATTATAAGTACAATGCATAGAAATTGAAAAAAAAAAAAAAAAAAGAGAACTTGATTTAACATGGCTCCAAAGGGCTTTTTGTTAGACCTTCATACACTAAACGTGTAGCAAATTTCATAAGTCTAGGTAAAACCTAATCCAGGGGCTTCATCTTTGAAAGGCGGCCCCCCTAAATGAATGGTAGAGAAAACACTGAATATTAATAATGTTAATAGTATCACTAGGGATGTCAAGATATCTGATTTGGAATCACGATTATTGTCAGAGAAATAATCACGCTTCACGGTTTCCACGATTATCGACACTATGGAAGGAAAACCTGAGCATTTTTAAAATTAGATTATTTCACATACACACACATATATATATATAAAACTGTCTAATTAATGTATTAATGTTGCTTTATTTAATTATCTTTGGCAATATTGTTCATCAGACATTCAAATAAAGCATTTTTTTAGAAAGAGAGAGACAAACATATATCTAGCATATCTAGCATATATATCAATCTCTTTCCCTGAGCAAAGAAGCATGTGGACCAGCCTCATCCTACCTTCCAATCGTTTGAACTGTGTATATGAAATGTGTCTAGAGCATCCCAAATACCTAAATATTCTTCACGTACGATTATAACACTGTGACGTTATCAACCACGGTTAATAGCAAAAATGATTAATCCTGACATCCCTAAGTATCACACTTACAAAGAACTCGCCCATGAACTGGGACAGAATGAATTTATGTCTCTCAGTGCTGGATGGGGCAGAGATCAAATCAGGGGCCACTTTATGAGCCATGCTCTTCTTCTCCTCTGATAGTCCCTCCAGGTGGCAGTCAAATCCAACATTACCAGGCAGCTGGAAGCGTTGGTCCAGGGGTCCCACAGGCCCCATGCCTTCATCAGGCAAGACTGTCCACGGTCCTTAACCAGAGGCAAGTTAATATGAGTACACAATGTCTGATGAAGTTGGTTTCACAGAAAATACATGTTAAAACTTACAAACCCTTTTCCAAAAAAGTTGGGATGTTGTGTAAAATGTAAATAAAAACAGTAAGGAATGATATGCAAATCATTGAAATCCCATATGTACAAAAACAACATTTCAAATGTTGTAACATAAAAATGTAATTGTTTTTGAAAATGATTTCCTCAATTAGAATTTGATGTCAGCAACATGTTTCCATAAAGTTGGACAGGGTCATGTTTACCACTGTGTTGCATCACCTCTTCTTTTAACAACACTCTGTAATAATAAGTGAACTGAGGAGACCAGCTGATGTCATTTTAAAGTGGAATGTTTTCATTCTTGTCTGATGTAGGATTTTAGCTGCTCCAGAGTTCAGGGTCTCCTTTGTCCTATTTTATGTTTCATAAAGCTCCAAACATTTTCAATGGGTGACAAGTCTGGACTGCAGGCAGGTCAGTTTAGCACCAGACTCTTTTACTACGGAGCCATGTTGTTGTAATACCTGCAGAATGTGGTTTGACCTTGTCTTGTTGAAATAAACAAGGCCTTCCCTAAAAAAGACGTTGTCTACTTTGCAGCATATGTTGAATCCTGTCTGTTTTTAATGCAGTGATGTCCACTACAGAATCCTGTCTGTTTTTAATACAGTGATGTCCACTACAGAATCCTGTCTGTTTATAATACAGTGATGTCACTACAGAATCCTGTCTGTTTTTAATGCAGTGATGTCCACTACAGAATCCTGTCTGTTTTTAATGTAGCGATGTCCACTACAGAATCCTGTCTGTTTTTAATGCAGTGATGTCCACTACAGAATCCTGTCTGTTTTTAATACAGTGATGTCCTCTACAGAATCCTGTCTGTTTTTAATGTAGTGATGTCCACTACAGACTCCTGTCTGTTTTTAATGTAGTGATGTCCACTACAGAATCCTGTCTGTTTTTAATGTAGTGATGTCACTACAGAATCCTGTCTGTTTTTAATACAGTGATGTCCTCTACAGAATCCTGTCTGTTTTTAATGCAGTGATGTCACTACAGAATCCTGTCTGTTTTTAATGCAGTGATGTCACTACAGTATCCTGTCTGTTTTTAATGCAGTGATGTCCACTACAGAATCCTGTCTGTTTTTAATGCAGTGATGTCACTACAGAATCCTGTCTGTTTTTAATGCAGTGATGTCCACTACAGAATCCTGTCTGTTTTTAATGCAGTGATGTCCACTACAGAATCCTGTCTGTTTTTAATACAGTGATGTCCACTACAGAATCCTGTCTGTTTATAATACAGTGATGTCACTACAGAATCCTGTCTGTTTTTAAGACAGTGATGTCCACTACAGAATCCTGTCTGTTTTTAATGCAGTGATGTCACTACAGAATCCTGTCTGTTTTTAATACAGTGATGTCCTCTACAGAATCCTGTCTGTTTTTAATGCAGTGATGTCACTACAGAATCCTGTCTGTTTTTAATACAGTGATGTCCTCTACAGAATCCTGTCTGTTTTTAATGCAGTGATGTCACTACAGAATCCTGTCTGTTTTTAATGTAGTGATGACCACTACAGAATCCTGTCTGTTTTTAATGCAGTGATGTTCACTACAGAATCCTGTCTGTTTTTAATGCAGTGATGTCACTACAGAATCCTGTCTGTTTTTAATGCAGTGATGTCCACTACAGTATCCTGTCTGTTTTTAATACAGTGCCTGAAGATCACGGCCATCCAATATTGGTTTTCAGCCTCGTCCCTTGTTACAGAGATTTCTTCAGATTCTCTGAATCTTTTAATGATATTGTTACTGTAGACGATGAAATCCACAAATTCTTTGTATTTTAACGTAAACAAACATTTTTCTTAAACTGTTGCACTATTTTCCAGTGCAGTCTTTCACAGAGTGGTGAACTCCTCCCCATCTTTACTTCAGACAGACTCCGCCTCTCTGATGCTATTTTTATACCCAATCATGTTACTAACCTGTTGCCAATTAACCTCATTAATGTTGAGATGATCCGCCAGGTGTGTTCTTTCTAGCATTTCACTACTTTTACAGTCTTTTGTTGCCACTGTCCCAAATTTTTTTAAACATGTTGCTGGCATTAAATTCAAAATGGCCATATAATTTTCAAAAAGCAATGAAATTTCTTATTTTCAACATTTGATATGTTGTCTTTGTGCTATTTTCAATTAAATATGGGGTTTCAATGTTTTTGCAAATCAGCATGTTCTGTTTCTATTTACATTTTACACAGCGTCACAATTTTTTTGGAAACAGGGCTGTAATACACAAATATCTTACCCATGTCAGATGGGGCGATGGCTACGTTGGGCTTATCAGAGCCTGAGGACCCAGGAGCAGAAAAGACTCTGGCTCCAGCCACACGGTGCACCAACACATGAAGCCCTGGGAGGTAAGTGACCAACCTGGCTCTGCTGCAAAGCACCTGGACACACAGACAAGACATACAGACACATTAATGTGACATACTTTTCAACCTACCAAACCTAACTACACCTGGCTTATCTAAAAGGAAACTTCAGAAGCGAAAAATGCAGTCATTGCAATAATATTACTGATGTCACATATTTCACCAATCCACAAAATAGGAAGAAGTTTCCCATCAAAGAATTCATAAATTGTAACATCAGTAATTTACATGCTTACGATCTCATGTTTACGTGAGTTGTGATCTAATACGATCTGGTGTTTACGTGAGTTGTGATCTAATGTGATCTGGTGTTTACATAAGTTGTGATCTAATGTGATCTGGTGTTTACCTGAGTTGTGATCTAATACGATCTGGTGTTTACGTGAGTTGTGATCTAATACGATCTAGTGTTTACGTGAGTTGTGATCTAATACGATCTGGTGTTTACATAAGTTGTGATCTAATGCGATCTGGTGTTTACATAAGTTGTGATCTAATGCGATCTGGTGTTTACATGAGTTGTGATCTAATGCGATCTGGTGTTTACATAAGTTGTGATCTAATACGATCTGGTGTTTACATGAGTTGTGATCTAATACTATCTGGTGTTTACATGAGTTGTGATCTAATGCGATCTGGTGTTTCCATGAGTTGTGATATAATATGATCTGGTGTTTACATGAGTTGTGATCTAATAGATCTGGTGTTTACATGAGTTGTGATCTAATGCGATCTGGTGTTTACATGAGTTGTGATCTAATACGATCTGGTGTTTACATGAGTTGTGATCTAATGCGATCTGGTGTTTACATGAGTTGTGATCTAATGCGATCTGGTGTTTACATGAGTTGTGATCTAATGCGATCTGGTGTTTACATGAGTTGTGATCTAATGCGATCTGGTGTTTACATGAGTTGTGATCTAATACGATCTGGTGTTTGCATGAGTTGTGATCTAATACTATCTGGTGTTTACATGAGTTGTGATCTAATACTATCTGGTGTTTACATGAGTTGTGATCTAATACTATCTGGTGTTTACATGAGTTGTGATCTAATACTATCTGGTGTTTACATAAGTTGTGATCTAATATGATCTAGTGTTTACATGAGTTGTGATCTAATATGATCTGGTGTTTACATAAGTTGTGATATAATATGATCTGGTGTTTACATAAGTTGTGATCTAATAGATCTGGTGTTTACATAAGTTGTGATCTAATGCGATCTGGTGTTTACATAAGTTGTGATCTAATGCGATCTGGTGTTTACATGAGTTGTGATCTAATAGATCTGGTGTTTACATGAGTTGTGATCTAATGCGATCTGGTGTTTACATGAGTTGTGATCTAATGCGATCTGGTGTTTACGTGAGTTGTGATCTAATACGATCTGGTGTTTACGTGAGTTGTGATCTAATACGATCTGGTGTTTACATAAGTTGTGATCTAATGCGATCTGGTGTTTACATAAGTTGTGATCTAATACGATCTGGTGTTTACATAAGTTGTGATCTAATACGATCTGGTGTTTACATGAGTTGTGATCTAATATGATCTGGTGTTTACATGAGTTGTGATCTAATACGATCTGGTGTTTACATGAGTTGTGATCTAATACGATCTGGTGCTTACATGAGTTGTGATCTAATACTATCTGGTGTTTACATGAGTTGTGATCTAATACTATCTGGTGTTTACATGAGTTGTGATCTAATACTATCTGGTGTTTACATGAGTTGTGATCTAATATGATCTGGTGTTTACATGAGTTGTGATCTAATATGATCTGGTGTTTACATGAGTTGTGATCTAATATGATCTGGTGTTCACATAAGTTGTGATCTAATAGATCTGGTGTTTACATGAGTTGTGATCTAATATGATCTGGTGTTTACATGAGTTGTGATCTAATGCGATCTGGTGTTTACATGAGTTGTGATCTAATGCGATCTGGTGTTTACATGAGTTGTGATCTAATGCGATCTGGTGTTTACATGAGTTGTGATCTAATACGATCTGGTGTTTGCATGAGTTGTGATCTAATACTATCTGGTGTTTACATGAGTTGTGATCTAATACTATCTGGTGTTTACATGAGTTGTGATCTAATACTATCTGGTGTTTACATGAGTTGTGATCTAATACTATCTGGTGTTTACATAAGTTGTGATCTAATATGATCTAGTGTTTACATGAGTTGTGATCTAATATGATCTGGTGTTTACATAAGTTGTGATATAATATGATCTGGTGTTTACATAAGTTGTGATCTAATAGATCTGGTGTTTACATAAGTTGTGATCTAATATGATCTGGTGTTTACATAAGTTGTGATCTAATACCATCTGGTGTTTACATGAGTTGTGATCTAATACCATCTGGTGTTTACATGAGTTGTGATCTAATACCATCTGGTGTTTACATGAGTTGTGATCTAATATGATCTGGTGTTTACATAAGTTGTGATCTAATATGATCTGGTGTTTACATAAGTTGTGATCTAATACGATCTGGTGTTTACATGAGGGTTGATATAATACGATCTGGTGTTTACATGAGTTGTGATCTAATGTGATCTGGTGTTTACATGAGTTGTGATCTAATGTGATCTGGTGTTTGCATGAGGGTTGATATAATACCATCTGGTGTTTACATGAGTTGTGATCTAATACCATCTGGTGTTTACGTGAGTTGTGATCTAATATGATCTGGTGTTTACGTGAGTTGTGATCTAATATGATCTGCTGTTTACATGAGTTGTGATCTAATATGATCTGGTGTTTACATGAGTTGTGATCTAATATGATCTGCTGTTTACATGAGTTGTGATCTAATATGATCTGGTGTTTTACTTGAGTTGTGATCTAATATGATCTGGTGTTTACATGAGTTGTGATCTAATATGATCTGGTGTTTACATGAGTTGTGATCTAATATGATCTGGTGTTTACATGAGTTGTTATCTAATATGATCTGGTGTTTACATAAGTTGTGATCTAATGCGATCTGGTGTTTACATAAGTTGTGATCTAATACCATCTGGTGTTTACATGAGTTGTGATCTAATAGGATCTGATGTTTACAAGAGTTGTGATCTAATACGATCTGGTGTTTACATGAGTTGTGATCTAATACGATCTGGTGTTTACATGAGTTGTGATCTAATAGGATCTGATGTTTACAAGAGTTGTGATCTAATACGATCTGGTGTTTACATGAGTTGTGATCTAATACGATCTGGTGGTTACATGAGTTGTGATCTAATGCGATCTGGTGTTTACATGAGTTGTGATCTAATACGATCTAGTGTTTACATGAGTTGTGATCTAATACGATCTGGTGTTTGCATGAGTTGTGATCTAATACTATCTGGTGTTTACATGAGTTGTGATCTAATGCGATCTGGTGTTTACATAAGTTGTGATCTAATGCGATCTGGTGTTTACATGAGTTGTGATCTAATAAGATCTGGTGTTTGCATGAGTTGTGATCTAATACGATCTGGTGTTTGCATGAGTTGTGATCTAATACGATCTGGTGTTTACGTGAGTTGTGATCTAATAGGATCTGGTGTTTACATGAGTTGTGATCTAATACTATCTGGTGTTTACATGAGTTGTGATCTAATACTATCTGGTGTTTACATGAGTTGTGATCTAATAATATCTGGTGTTTACATGAGTTGTGATCTAATGCGATCTGGTGTTTACATAAGTTGTGATATAATATGATCTGGTGTTTACATGAGTTGTGATCTAATAGATCTGGTGTTTACATGAGTTGTGATCTAATGCGATCTGGTGTTTACATGAGTTGTGATCTAATGCGATCTGGTGTTTACATGAGTTGTGATCTAATACGATCTGGTGTTTACATGAGTTGTGATCTAATACGATCTGGTGTTTACGTGAGTTGTGATCTAATACGATCTGGTGTTTACATAAGTTGTGATCTAATGCGATCTGGTGTTTACATAAGTTGTGATCTAATACGATCTGGTGTTTACATGAGTTGTGATCTAATATGATCTGGTGTTTACATGAGTTGTGATCTAATACGATCTGGTGTTTACATGAGTTGTGATCTAATACGATCTGGTGTTTACATGAGTTGTGATCTAATACTATCTGGTGCTTACATGAGTTGTGATCTAATACTATCTGGTGTTTACATGAGTTGTGATCTAATACTATCTGGTGTTTACATGAGTTGTGATCTAATATGATCTGGTGTTTACATGAGTTGTGATCTAATATGATCTGGTGTTCACATAAGTTGTGATCTAATAGATCTGGTGTTTACATAAGTTGTGATCTAATATGATCTGGTGTTTACATAAGTTGTGATCTAATATGATCTGGTGTTTACATGAGTTGTGATCTAATGCGATCTGGTGTTTACATGAGTTGTGATCTAATACGATCTGGTGGTTACATGAGTTGTGATCTAATGCAATCTGGTGTTTACATGAGTTGTGATCTAATACGATCTAGTGTTTACATGAGTTGTGATCTAATACGATCTGGTGTTTGCATGAGTTGTGATCTAATACTATCTGGTGTTTACATGAGTTGTGATCTAATACTATCTGGTGTTTACATGAGTTGTGATCTAATACTATCTGGTGTTTACATGAGTTGTGATCTAATACTATCTGGTGTTTACATAAGTTGTGATCTAATATGATCTAGTGTTTACATGAGTTGTGATCTAATATGATCTGGTGTTTACATAAGTTGTGATATAATATGATCTGGTGTTTACATAAGTTGTGATCTAATAGATCTGGTGTTTACATAAGTTGTGATCTAATATGATCTGGTGTTTACATAAGTTGTGATCTAATACCATCTGGTGTTTACATGAGTTGTGATCTAATACCATCTGGTGTTTACATGAGTTGTGATCTAATACCATCTGGTGTTTACATGAGTTGTGATCTAATATGATCTGGTGTTTACATAAGTTGTGATCTAATATGATCTGGTGTTTACATAAGTTGTGATCTAATACGATCTGGTGTTTACATGAGGGTTGATATAATACGATCTGGTGTTTACATGAGTTGTGATCTAATGTGATCTGGTGTTTACATGAGTTGTGATCTAATGTGATCTGGTGTTTGCATGAGGGTTGATATAATACCATCTGGTGTTTACATGAGTTGTGATCTAATACCATCTGGTGTTTACGTGAGTTGTGATCTAATATGATCTGGTGTTTACGTGAGTTGTGATCTAATATGATCTGCTGTTTACATGAGTTGTGATCTAATATGATCTGGTGTTTACATGAGTTGTGATCTAATATGATCTGCTGTTTACATGAGTTGTGATCTAATATGATCTGGTGTTTTACTTGAGTTGTGATCTAATATGATCTGGTGTTTACATGAGTTGTGATCTAATATGATCTGGTGTTTACATGAGTTGTGATCTAATATGATCTGGTGTTTACATGAGTTGTTATCTAATATGATCTGGTGTTTACATAAGTTGTGATCTAATGCGATCTGGTGTTTACATAAGTTGTGATCTAATACCATCTGGTGTTTACATGAGTTGTGATCTAATAGGATCTGATGTTTACAAGAGTTGTGATCTAATACGATCTGGTGTTTACATGAGTTGTGATCTAATACGATCTGGTGTTTACATGAGTTGTGATCTAATAGGATCTGATGTTTACAAGAGTTGTGATCTAATACGATCTGGTGTTTACATGAGTTGTGATCTAATACGATCTGGTGGTTACATGAGTTGTGATCTAATGCGATCTGGTGTTTACATGAGTTGTGATCTAATACGATCTAGTGTTTACATGAGTTGTGATCTAATACGATCTGGTGTTTGCATGAGTTGTGATCTAATACTATCTGGTGTTTACATGAGTTGTGATCTAATGCGATCTGGTGTTTACATAAGTTGTGATCTAATGCGATCTGGTGTTTACATGAGTTGTGATCTAATAAGATCTGGTGTTTGCATGAGTTGTGATCTAATACGATCTGGTGTTTGCATGAGTTGTGATCTAATACGATCTGGTGTTTACGTGAGTTGTGATCTAATAGGATCTGGTGTTTACATGAGTTGTGATCTAATACTATCTGGTGTTTACATGAGTTGTGATCTAATACTATCTGGTGTTTACATGAGTTGTGATCTAATAATATCTGGTGTTTACATGAGTTGTGATCTAATGCGATCTGGTGTTTACATAAGTTGTGATATAATATGATCTGGTGTTTACATGAGTTGTGATCTAATAGATCTGGTGTTTACATGAGTTGTGATCTAATGCGATCTGGTGTTTACATGAGTTGTGATCTAATGCGATCTGGTGTTTACATGAGTTGTGATCTAATACGATCTGGTGTTTACATGAGTTGTGATCTAATACGATCTGGTGTTTACGTGAGTTGTGATCTAATACGATCTGGTGTTTACATAAGTTGTGATCTAATGCGATCTGGTGTTTACATAAGTTGTGATCTAATACGATCTGGTGTTTACATGAGTTGTGATCTAATATGATCTGGTGTTTACATGAGTTGTGATCTAATACGATCTGGTGTTTACATGAGTTGTGATCTAATACGATCTGGTGTTTACATGAGTTGTGATCTAATACTATCTGGTGCTTACATGAGTTGTGATCTAATACTATCTGGTGTTTACATGAGTTGTGATCTAATACTATCTGGTGTTTACATGAGTTGTGATCTAATATGATCTGGTGTTTACATGAGTTGTGATCTAATATGATCTGGTGTTCACATAAGTTGTGATCTAATAGATCTGGTGTTTACATAAGTTGTGATCTAATATGATCTGGTGTTTACATAAGTTGTGATCTAATATGATCTGGTGTTTACATGAGTTGTGATCTAATGCGATCTGGTGTTTACATGAGTTGTGATCTAATGCGATCTGGTGTTTACATGAGTTGTGATCTAATACGATCTGGTGTTTGCATGAGTTGTGATCTAATACTATCTGGTGTTTACATGAGTTGTGATCTAATACTATCTGGTGTTTACATGAGTTGTGATCTAATACTATCTGGTGTTTACATGAGTTGTGATCTAATACTATCTGGTGTTTACATAAGTTGTGATCTAATATGATCTAGTGTTTACATGAGTTGTGATCTAATATGATCTGGTGTTTACATAAGTTGTGATATAATATGATCTGGTGTTTACATAAGTTGTGATCTAATAGATCTGGTGTTTACATAAGTTGTGATATAATATGATCTGGTGTTTACATAAGTTGTGATCTAATAGATCTGGTGTTTACATAAGTTGTGATCTAATATGATCTGGTGTTTACATAAGTTGTGATCTAATATGATCTGGTGTTTACATGAGGTTTGATATAATACGATCTGGTGTTTACATGAGTTGTGATATAATGTGATCTGGTGTTTACATGAGTTGTGATCTAATATGATCTGGTGTTTACATGAGTTGTGATCTAATACTATCTGGTGTTTACATGAGGGTTGATATAATACTATCTGGTGTTTACATGAGTTGTGATCTAATACCATCTGGTGTTTACATGAGTTGTGATCTAATACCATCTGGTGTTTACATGAGTTGTGATCTAATATGATCTGGTGTTTACATAAGTTGTGATCTAATATGATCTGGTGTTTACATAAGTTGTGATCTAATACGATCTGGTGTTTACATGAGGGTTGATATAATACGATCTGGTGTTTACATGAGTTGTGATCTAATATGATCTGGTGTTTACATGAGTTGTGATCTAATGTGATCTGGTGTTTACATGAGTTGTGATCTAATGTGATCTGGTGTTTGCATGAGGGTTGATATAATACCATCTGGTGTTTACATGAGTTGTGATCTAATACCATCTGGTGTTTACGTGAGTTGTGATCTAATATGATCTGGTGTTTACGTGAGTTGTGATCTAATATGATCTGCTGTTTACATGAGTTGTGATCTAATATGATCTGGTGTTTTACTTGAGTTGTGATCTAATATGATCTGGTGTTTACATGAGTTGTGATCTAATATGATCTGCTGTTTACATGAGTTGTGATCTAATATGATCTGGTGTTTTACTTGAGTTGTGATCTAATATGATCTGGTGTTTACATGAGTTGTGATCTAATATGATCTGGTGTTTACATGAGTTGTGATCTAATATGATCTGGTGTTTACATGAGTTGTGATCTAATATGATCTGGTGTTTACATGAGTTGTGATCTAATATGATCTGGTGTTTACATGAGTTGTGATCTAATATGATCTGATGTTTACATGAGTTGTGATCTAATACTATCTGGTGTTTACATGAGTTGTGATCTAATGCGATCTGGTGTTTACATAAGTTGTGATATAATATGATCTGGTGTTTACATGAGTTGTGATCTAATATGATCTGGTGTTTACATGAGTTGTGATCTAATACGATCTGGTGTTTACGTGAGTTGTGATCTAATATGATCTGGTGTTTACATAAGTTGTGATCTAATGCGATCTGGTGTTTACATAAGTTGTGATCTAATACCATCTGGTGTTTACATGAGTTGTGATCTAATAGGATCTGATGTTTACAAGAGTTGTGATCTAATACGATCTGGTGTTTACATGAGTTGTGATCTAATACGATCTGGTGTTTACATGAGTTGTGATCTAATAGGATCTGATGTTTACAAGAGTTGTGATCTAATACGATCTGGTGTTTACATGAGTTGTGATCTAATACGATCTGGTGGTTACATGAGTTGTGATCTAATGCAATCTGGTGTTTACATGAGTTGTGATCTAATACGATCTAGTGTTTACATGAGTTGTGATCTAATACGATCTGGTGTTTGCATGAGTTGTGATCTAATACTATCTGGTGTTTACATGAGTTGTGATCTAATGCGATCTGGTGTTTACATAAGTTTTGATCTAATACGATCTAGTGTTTACATGAGTTGTGATCTAATACGATCTGGTGTTTGCATGAGTTGTGATCTAATACGATCTGGTGTTTGCATGAGTTGTGATCTAATATGATCTGGTGTTTACATTGTGATCTAATATGATCTGGTGTTTACATGAGTTGTGATCTAATACTATCTGGTGTTTACATGAGTTGTGATCTAATACTATCTGGTGTTTACATGAGTTGTGATCTAATACTATCTGGTGTTTACATGAGTTGTGATCTAATATGATCTGGTGTTTACATAAGTTGTGATATAATATGATCTGGTGTTTACATAAGTTGTGATCTAATAGATCTGGTGTTTACATAAGTTGTGATCTAATATGATCTGGTGTTTACATAAGTTGTGATCTAATGTGATCTGGTGTTTGCATGAGGGTTGATCTAATATGATCTGGTGTTTACATGAGTGGTGATCTAATAGGATCTGGTGTTTACATGAGTTGTGATCTAATAGGATCTGGTGTTTACATGAGTTGTGATCTAATACGATCTGGTGTTTACATGAGTTGTGATCTAATACCATCTGGTGTTTACATGAGTTGTGATCTAATATGATCTGGTGTTTACATGAGTTGTGATCTAATACGATCTGATGTTTACATGAGTTGTGATCTAATATGATCTGGTGTTTACATGAGTTGTGATCTAATATGATCTGGTGTTTACATGCTCCACCACATTTAATCAGAACAGCTGTGTAACATGTACAGAAGTGATAGAAGTGACGTATGTTTCACATGTTTTACTAGAAGATGGATGTGGATCATGTGATCGGTGTAATTGCTGCTGTTATTGTGGTTCTTTTAATAAAGCTGCAGCATGATAATAACGTAGACTTACTGATACTCAAGCAATGAAAGAGAGAAGAAAAGAAACTCTCTGCTGTTGTCTACTTCTGCTTTAAGGCCACCATCTTGTAAATACGTCCCGACTCTGATCAGCAGACAGAACTCTGCCAGTAGATATTCTGTTCCACCGTTTACATGGAACGGTTGTTCTTCTGATCGGTTTAACAAAAAGTTTATACTACCCCTCTGCAACACAATGAAATTTCATTCAGTCTGGGCGTTTTAATTATGAATGAGTTTTTAATCGGAATAAAGAGGTCCATGTAAACCCAGCACAAGATTTGTGATTTTGAGAGCAGGACGATGACAGACGAGTGTCAAAAGCGAGCTGTCAAACTCCATAAAATGAAGTATGTGCTGAGTCTGCTCTCTGTTTGCTTTGATTTGTCCTGAATTTGAGGAGATTAACACATTATTCTGCAAAACTGATGCCGACTGCTAAGAAATGCTTCCTTAATTTAACTTAGTTGATTCAGCGGTGCAGTCAGAATGCCACGTAAATGTACTGATACACTCGTTACATTCTTTGATGTGTATTAATAAAGTTTCAGGCTGGAGTTGAGAGAAAACAGCCCTGGCAACAGTGTTATCATCCTATATAGTGTCTGAAAAGAAGCAAGGTGGATCCATTGTGTGGCAGGAGACAATCTGAGTCTGCCAAATATTGCATCCACCTCTTTGGTTTCATAGATGAGAATTAGATGTATGAAATTTAATATGATGAGAGAAAACAGGCCCAAATATGACCTGATAGCAGTGTTATTGTCCTGCATAATAAATCAAATAAAGAATAGTGCAACTGTAAGTGTGTGGGTATTTGTGCATGTGTCTATGTGTATCCATTGCAGTATGCAGATCTAAATGATATTATGCAGCAGTCATTATTCCTCCCTCTGCATCTCTTTCATGTGACTGATGTACAGACGAGAAATGGGAGTTTGACTTTGACATAGAAGTAAAAGCCTCTACATAACTTCTCCTGCACAGAGGTCCATACACAGCTAAAGATGCACAACACAGGCCATCTTACAGCACAGACACCAAGCTAGCTCTGGCTTTGTTTTCAAAACCATCCATGAGTTTATGCAGGTGCTGTCAGAATAATCTGATTTACACCAAAGAAATCATCTTTAGAGGACGGACACAGCATCTCCCCTCCACACCTCCATCTGCCACCATGGTGGTGGGTCAGCAGCACCGAGACCCAGACCATAACCCACACACCAGCACAAAAGTAGGAGTTTGTGTCAGTTTGGAACAAAAAAGGGAAAAATTACTACCACTTGCATCAAGTGTGGCAAGATATAGTCTCTCTCTCATTTCTCACACATGCAACGTTGACACATACCGTTTCTGATTGGATTATCTTGTTCCTACAAGATAATAACTTGTGCGCACAAGATAAAAAAAATGTCCCTTAAAGGACTTCAGGGGCTCCGTAACGGACCCCCTAGAATATGAGCTGGTGTATTTCAAGGGGTTTATCCTTACAATAAACTTGTACAACAAAAAGGACTCAATAATAGAACAATTGGAACATAAAATTATAGATCTTAATCATATTGACTTTGGAAGCTAAGATCTCGAAGTGAAATCAAGCCATCTTTCTAACTTTATTTAACGCGAGGTAATGTTTTATAAAACAAACAATGGATCTATTCAGTTTAGTTATTTTCTGTGGGTCTCTTCACCTGTTCTGACATTGTTTCAGGTAACAGGGCTGTTACATATGGCCTATAACTGAACAGTTAATGAGCATCAATTATTTGTTCATTTATTATATTTCCATATTTATTAGGCAACTTTGACAAATCAATCCATGCTGTATGTCACAAGTTGACCATTTTTATGATGTATTATCTAGGAGGAAGATTATTTTACCTTCCAAGGACATCAAAACCCAAGTCGCTTGTGGAGCAGAGGAAGCAGACACTATTTTTGTATTTTTGTAGATTTTCATGCAAGCAAGCCCAACTGGAGCTCACAACGGCCAGAAAAACACAAGGGATGCAGTTTGCAAACGTTGTTTCTGGCCTGGAATGACAAGTGACATAGATGAATGGGTAAGTATGTGCAAGGCCCATGATTTATTTTTATTTTTCATAGTATATATCTTAGAAATAATGAGTAAACTGGAGTTATTGAAAATATTAATTAAATACAGACATTCGATGTAACACAACTCTTATGAACCAAACCTTCATAGTTCATAATTCTGTATACTTCCTGTTTTATGCAGGTGGCAGAATGTGCAGTGTGTCAGTCCACTCAGCAACTGATAAAACAGGAGGTTCATTATGCCCTAATAAAGGTATAATTATATTATATATTGCTACCGTCTAAAAATAAAACAATCAAATGGTGTTATTGTTTTCTCCCTCTGATTAAAGGGTTTGAATTATTTTTCCAATCATTCAAGTCATTACATTTATTGAATAGTACTTCAAATAATAACACCATAGTCTTATGGTTATTATAGACTGTCATAAAAGAAAGTACATAAAAATAACAGAGCAGGCTGTTCAATAAATAGCTGGTCTTAATGTTGGCATCTTCAGGTTTCTGGTATGTTTAAGACTCAAGAGATAACGACTGGCTTTTTCTTCTTTTTTCCTTTTGCAGAGAGGTAGGGGTTAAATTCATACCGCAGGTTTTGATACTTCAGAGCTGATGTCATCAGGTGTTTTATTTATGACCCTGGAGGTTTCAGAACAATATTTGTAAAAATTACATTGTAAATGAAACAGCCTTACACTGACACACACTTAGTATATACCATGATTAACTTGTACTGTTGTGTCACTCTTTTTGCTGTAGACCATTCGAGCTAAGGGGATGGACCTGATTGGTAAATTGGCTAAAACAAACAGTGGCCGTCAGCATGTGTGAACAAGGGACTGAATTTGTCAATGCTGTAAGTATTTTTTTAATTTACACTTACAATACTGCTTTAAATCTGATCTTGACATGTAATTCCCTGAAATTGTTTTTTTATAATTTAAATTTTATTAAATGTGCATAACAGATCAATAAGAGTACGTGTGCCAAATCAGGCATCCAGAGATCCCTCTGTGCACCACACCATCCACAGACCAACGGTTCAGTTGAGAGGATGAATGCTACCATCCAAAAGTAAGGAAAGTGCAGCACGACTCTTTGGAAATTGATATCCATGAACGATATTTAAAAATGTGGTTAAAGTTTAAAACATTAATCTAATTCTTTTTTGCTTTTTTAGGGCTCTCAGTGAGCTTGTTGGGAAAAAGCCAGAGACATGGGATGAATACCTTGATGCAATCCTGTTTGGACTGCACTCAAAAAACAAATGACCACTAAGTACTCGACCTATTTTATGATGTTTGGAGAGAAGCAGGCTATCCCTCTGAGATTCACGAGGACTGTCAGGTTTGTGACAATGTCAATTATGCTAAATAGGTTTGAGGATGGAATGTCAGCTTACTTGACATGCTGTAAAAGAAGTGTGCAATGTATCACCATTATTTTTTTAATTCCATTTTGGGGCAGAAAGCATAAATGGTGCATTTTTAACAGTGTTCATTTATTTTTCTACAGGTGGACAGCAGTGTTGAGGCGGTTGTGGAGGAGGAATCAGTCTCCAGTGGCATACGTCGTCTGGATGCATTAAAAGCATCGTTCAGGACAATGTTTCTAAGGTGCATGAGAAAACTCAGCACAGACTGACATCCACATAAAATAAACTTGGGGAACAAAGTGTGGCAACAAAATGTGAGGAGCCAACAACGAAAAGGTGAAAAACTGGAGGGCATTTTTCTAGGACCATTCATAATAACATCAGTAGAAGACAAAAACGCTGCTTATTCTAGAAAATGGTTCTATTCTGAAAAAGGTCAACATCGACCACCTCAGACACCACAAGGTCCAGAACCCAAGGTTACCACACAGGAGTAACCCAGCACAAGTAACATCAACTGCCACCACTGCAGCTTCAGGGACAACAGCCTCTGCACCTGCAGCTCCAGGGACAACAGCCTCTGCAGCTTCAGGGACAACAGCCTCTGCATCTGCAGCTCCAGGGACAACAGCCTCTGCAGCTTCAGGGACAACAGCCTCTGCAGCTCCAGAGACAACATTCTCTGCAGCTTCAGGGACAACAGCCTCTGCATCTGCAGCGACAACAGCCTCTGCATCTGCAGCTCCAGGGACAACAGCCTCTGCAGCTTCAGGGACAACAGCCTCTGCAGCTTCAGGGACAACAGCCTCTGCAGCTTCAGGGACAACAGCCTCTGCAGCTTCAGGGACAACAGCCTCTGCAGCTTCAGGGACAACAGCCTCTGCAGCTTCAGGGACAACAGCCTCTGTAGCTTCAGGGACAACAGCCTCTGCATCTGCAGCTCCAGGGACAACAGCCTCTGCAGCTTCAGGGACAACAGCCTCTGCAGCTCCAGAGACAACATTCTCTGCAGCTTCAGGGACAACAGCCTCTGCATCTGCAGCGACAACAGCCTCTGCATCTGCAGCTCCAGGGACAACAGCCTCTGCAGCTTCAGGGACAACAGCCTCTGCAGCTCCAGAGACAACATTCTCTGCAGCTTCAGGGACAACAGCCTCTGCATCTGCAGCTCCAGGGACAACAGCCTCTGCATCTGCAGCTCCAGGGACAACAGCCTCTGCATCTGCAGCTCCAGGGACAACAGCCTCTGCAGCTTCAGGGACAACAGCCTCTGCAGCTACAGGGACAACAGCCTCTGCATCTGCAGCTACAGGGACAACAGCCTCTGCATCTGCAGCTACAGGGACAACAGCCTCTGCATCTGCAGCTACAGGGACAACAGCCTCTGCATCTGCAGCTACAGGGACAACAGCCTCTGCATCTGCAGCTCCAGGGACAACAGCCTCTGCAGCTGCAGCTTCAGGGATAACAGCCTCTGCAGCTTCAGGGACAACAGCCTCTGCAGCTTCAGGGACAACAGCCTCTGCAGCTTCAGGGACAACAGCCTCTGCAGCTCCAGAGACAACATTCTCTGCAGCTTCAGGGAAAACAGCCTCTGCAGCTTCAGGGACAACAGCCTCTGCACCTTCAGGGACAACAGCCTCTGCAACTTCAGGGACAACAGCCTCTGCATCTGCAGCTCCAGGGACAACAGCCTCTGCATCTGCAGCTCCAGGGACAACAGCCTCTGCATCTGCAGCTCCAGGGACAACAGCCTCTGCATCTGCAGCTCCAGGGACAACAGCCTCTGCAGCTTCAGGGATAACAGCCTCTGCAGCTACAGGGATAACAGCCTCTGCAGCTACAGGGATAACAGCCTCTGCAGCTACAGGGATAACAGCCTCTGCAGCTACAGGGACAACAGCCTCTGCATCTGCAGCTCCAGGGACAACAGCCTCTGCAGCTCCAGGGACAGCAGCCTCTGTGTCTGCAGCTACAGCTCTGCCATTGCCTGTATCGCCAGGAGCACCAACTTCCATATACACGCAAGATCAAATAGATGGATGCATGTTTTGGTGTGGTGTCAGTACATGAATAGGTTTAGCTATTTCATTTAATTTCATTGAACATTTATCAAAGTCACTGTGGGCTCTAGTAACACATTATGTACTGCATCTCACTTTTGCAGATGTGAATGAGTTTTGGTCTGGGAAACTCCAACGTTCATGTGGTGCTGGCTAAAACTGATGCCTACAAACTATTCTGCTGGGTCAATTCATCGTTATTCTACGCTCTTGTTTTGAATATTTGAATCAATGTCTTCATCTTCTTTTCTTTTTAAGCCGTTAAATCCGTAGTTGTTGTGAAAAACTCATTTATAAATTTGTATAATATTCTCCTATTCAATTGACACTCATCTCATTATTACTCTTAACTTGAGATGAGTCTTGTGTATATTAATGTAATACCCTCATTAAATGCACTTCTTTAATTCATCTTTGCGTCATGGTGCATGCATTTCTTGCAAATCTCACATCAGGGAATCAAGGTAATTAATTTTCCTTAAAACACAGGGTTGTATGACAAAATACAAGTTGTATAATATTAAACTTCATGTTACTCACATACGATATGCAGTATATACATGCACACACATACATACATATATGTGTATAAAGTGCCTGAAAATATTGCAACATGTATCGCAATCTTTGAGAAAACCAGGCATTTTAAGCCGCAACAATCCCAAAAAAAGGCCCGCGAGATCCTGGAAGGACTGATTTCCTCTCCCAGTTCACAACCTGCACCGTTAGGTGTGTGTCAGGCACTGCAACTTAAGAAAATATGTGCAAACAGACATTAAGGAGACACAGAGAAAACACCCTTCCCAACGGGACGACAGTAAGCTGCATAAAGAAAACCCTGCTGATAGAGAAACACTGACAGCCTCTTACCGTTCCATTACTTACATTGGCCATCAGCTGTGCCTTCTGCGAGTGTCTGGTACTGTTTCTGTAAAAGATGATGAAGCCGTCAGGAACTATTGCAAACACTTCAATCGTCACACAATTATTGTCTGAAACTAGAAAAAAAGAACAAGACAAGGACGTGTTAAACTACAGGCTTCAGGCTTAATGATGCAACATGCCTTTATATTAATGGTGAGAGCACAGAAACAGCATAACGCTGTAAAGAAGCGTCACATTGTACACAGACAGCTGTTATCTAAGCACGAGGTCTGGTCTGCTCAGTCTGCTACACTCCATTCTCTAGCGTCACCGAATCAGAAGGAAACAATCTGAATTTAGATTTAACACGGGACACGTTTAACAAATGATGTTAACGTGGCTGACGGTAGGAATGACGGGAGGCTTAACGCTGCAAGTCCCAAACGTACCTGACGATCTGACGATCACGCAAAGGTTCACCGCAACAAGCGGCTTCTTGTAACATTAGACGGAACACCGGACACAAGGACGCCGACTTCTAACAGCGTTGTGTTGTAACTCGTACAAATGCTCACTGTGAATAGATCAACAGCTTCGGTCCACCATTCAAGCCTAACCTTGAAACCGCGCATGCGCTGCTGTGATAGCGCGTTGTCTCCTAAATGTTCCAGCTGTACCCATGAGAAGGAAGTAAAGGACGTCCAAATACCAAACGAAGCTCGCGGGCTGGTTATCATTTTCCTTTGCATCATAGCTATAAACTGGCTATCCTTATTAAAGTTCTTTAATTTATCTTTGATATGCTGCGACTATTGCCTTCCTCGGCCACCGTAGGCTCGTGTACAAATGGGCGTGTTCGAACCGCTGCTGCCAACTCTCGTGAGACTGAGAAGCAGCAAGGGGCCTGTTTCATAAAGTAATCCTATCACAGAAGATTTATTCTGGTTGGTCTGTCTTATTTTCACATCGGTTCTATAAAACAAGTTCAACATAGTGTCTATCTATCTATCTACCTATCTATCTATCTATCTATCTATCTATCTATCTATCTATCTATCTATCTATCTATCTATTATCTATCTATCCATCTACCCTATATATACAGTATATATATAATGGAAATATAGAACTGTGGTCTACACTCTAGCATAATGGGTGGTGGTAATGTAGAGAGGGAATAAAGAGGGAAGGAGAGAGAGCTGTACAGAATACAATGATCAATGATGAGTAAAAAAGAAGACAATACAATAACCAAAGTCATGACACCTCCCCAGCCAAAGAAATCAAACATTTTCCCCATAAGAAAATGTTTGCTTCTTAACAAGATCTTGACACATTATCAGCCATAACATTTTCCAGACCCTTCAGCAATGTTGTTTCTGCAGCCCAATGCAGCAAGGAGTGCACAGACCTGTACACAGGGGGAACCAATCAACCACAGGACAGCCAGCTCTTCAGGCCTGGACTCAGCAGTCCACCTACATCTAAAGGACAAGGGGCCCTCATCTGAAGACAACGATGTCCACATGACAGACAGACAGACAGAGACAGATGAGGGGGAGTGAAGGAAGCCATCTCTAAACAGCGGTGGGGGTCGACTCCACCTCTCACTGACATACAATCCAGTCTAAGCATCTCTCCCCAGAAAGTTTCCCCACCATTCACACTTTGAATCAAGTGAAACTGGTAATAATGCTGATAACGACTCAAATTAGGCCCCATTAGGCAAACAAACCACTGGTGTCCTCAACAACTGTAACATTCCATAATAGTACTTTTGAGTAAACATGTGACCTTAACGACTGTCAATGTGTTAGAGACCTCAGAAGAGTTTAAATATCTGAAACTCCCCACCAGTCAGTCAGAACTGAAGAAGCCTCTTGGATGAAACGTCTTCAAACCCTAAACAGATGTCCAGCTGCTTCAGATTCAACCTTCAAGGTTTCAAGGTTTTGATTTGAAATTCATTTCACATTTAGGCTATTCACCCTAAATACAAATAATACTTTTAAGAAATCATTAGGTTAAGAAGGAGTTGATTCCCTTGTAGTGAGAAGCAACTAATTAGCGTGTCATCATTAGTGGAAGTGGTCAGTGTGTGACAGTTGTGAAGGAATTGATTGCACCCAGCGATTTAGTTGACAATCCCTGGAGGTTAATCACTGACAGGATGGAGGGGTCAACCTCACCATGGCTCAAGGCATGTGGGGTCGATCAATAACTCTTCATCAGGAACTCACTGAGAATTTGTCTCAAGAGCAGCCTCTTCTAAATTCACCAATAGATCCCAACTCTATGTAGAGATTAGAAACACAGATGGCCTGGCAGATGATCTGCTTGATCATTCTTCAGTATTCCATTCTTACTATGTATCCTCTGAGCTGAATTAAACTCAGCATGCATACACAGACACCAAGTCACACTCAATTTAAAGTCAATCTTCAAAGTGACATAAATGAAATTAAGCTTTATCATAAAGCTTTACACAGTATATTAGCCCAATATAAATTTAAATATAAATATCAATATAAATATAATATATTTATATATAATATAAATAATATATATATATATATATATATATATATATATATATATATATATATATATATATATATATATATATATATATATATATATATAATATCTTTAATCAGTGCTGTTGGTGGTGAAAAGCAATTGAAAATATTTCCTCAAGTACTGCAGTAAGTCTTGAAGTATTTGAGGAAATGTGTGTGTCTGTAATTGCAGCTTCACTTCTCACCATCCAACAGGACCATTGGAGACTGGAGTGTGTTTTGGTACCATCTCTTATTTTTAACCTGGAGCTTTAAGCACAACTGAGGAGTGGGCTACAGAGGTCTGGTAGTAACTCTGGACCGCTTGATGTTTTTCTTTTTTTTTATTTGTACTGTTCCCATCCAATTAGTGCTCACTCAAGTAACAGATATTGAAGATTTATAATTTATCAGACTTTACATTGTCGTGTTTAAATTCAGGATAATGGGGTCAAATGCAGACAAGGGGCAGAGGACAAATTAGTACAGTTCCAAGGTTTTAATCTTAAGTCCATTTCCAACACTTTCAGGGAAACTATGTCCATGGAAGAGAAGGCAGAAACAGGCAGACAGGTTCAGTGTATGTGAAATCCAGAAATACAAAGAACAGCAAGGGACAGGCAAAAAACGAGAGGACACAAGGAACCAGAGGAAATGGACTTGAATGTGTGATGAATAGGATCGAGGTGGTTGAACTATCCCTTTAAGGGCCACATTTCTGACATTATAGGCTATTATAATGACTCTCCCATATTTATATCAAAGCAGACAGGAAATGGAAATCAGAGAACACATCTCTGCTTGGAAAAATGTCCCAGACTAATTCCTTCATCATAAATATGTTGTTTATTGGACATGTGATAGGTGCACGGTGCTTCAGCAGACTGATGTGGAATACATGTTTTTCACTTGCCTTCACCTTATATTTACCAGGCAAGCATCTTTGAATCACTGCTCACTGTTGGCATAAACTAAGGCCAAAGACTTTGGGTTACATTGGATGAACTGCTGACTGTCATTATGTACTGTATGTGGAGACAGTTTTTACTATAGCCTTCAGAACGCAGCTGCTTTCTCTTTCCTTCTATTAACAAGCCAGTGTTTGAAGTACTGCAGCTTGTCAACATTACTAATGGTTAATGACCTACTCATCAGCTCTGCTTCTTCTGCGTTTCATCCCCTGTCTTCTATCTGCCACTAGATGGCACTGTTCTATAGCACAGCATGTCAGCCTGTAAAGACTTCAGGGCTGCTTCTTATGGATCAGACTACATTCCTGATTTTGACACAGGATTCACATGGAGGAATTATTTTAGAAAGTAAAATTATTCTTTAGAATCCTTTTAAAAAATGAAAAGAGATGAATTGGAAGAAAGAATAGGAAGAAAATACTTTTTTTGATTTTGACATTTGGCATTATCTTTGCAATTTTCAGTTTAAAATGGGCCATTTTCATCTGTTCTATTTTGCATTTGACATTGTTTCTTTTTCTAACCCATAGAGGACATTCCACAAATATCCATCATGATCTGCAAAAGTGTCACGGTTCATTCACATGTATTTTTTCAATTGAGTTTGAAGTCAAACCCAATAAATAATAGTGTGATTTGCAGATATGCAGAACTTACTCTGAGGATATGTTTTAATTTCACATCAATATTTTTTAGGTTTTAAAAATGTAGATTGTTTTACCACAACAATGCATGGCCAGCATTTGATGAGAATGAAGCTTTACTTTCTCTTTTTTTTTCTTTTTTTTTGCTGAACAAGTGTGAAGCCACAATAAGTGGTAATTCACACTACAACTGGAATTAAATTACCAAACAATTCAGTAGACCACATGCATCAGGTGATCAGTAACATCAAGACATTCTGGCTCCATCGTGAAGGAATCTAGACTGCTGACCTGATCAATACAAAAAAATCATTATCCTAGTGACAGTAATTTAAATGTCACTGCTGTGTTTCTGTTACATGATGACAGGAACGATGTGACTGTGACTCTTTTGTGATTTCTTTCCCCCCGTGTTCCTGGCTGCACCTTTGCCCCATTGCTTCTATTCCAGCTGTCACTGGATTCCAAGCCACCAAAACCACTGATCCACTGGTGCTGCCTGGCCAGACTCATCTATGTGCTTATATGCTCAATTAGACTTGGGCACTGGCAGGACAAACTATAACTGCTACTTAACTCAACTCAAACGACAGTCGTGTAAGAATGAAGATGCTGAATCTATTAGGAGCGACTCCTCTCCATCCTAACCCTCTTCCAAATTTCCATCAAGTAAACTCAAGCTGTATTCTTCTGCAGCAGAGACTTTTCATACCACATGTTTAAGTAGCCAACACATTGAGTCTGTTGTCGTATGAATTCAGCCAACAGCCAAGATAGGTAGGTCTTTACCCACTGAGCTCTGCTGTCCAGTAAGGAGTCCACTGCTGTGAATGGAAGACTTGATTTGGTGTTTCCTTCCCATGACTGGGCCACTTGTTTTTTTGTGTTTTTTTAAAGTTTTTTTGGGGGGGCATTCAATTTTCATTATGTTTTCGATGTAATAGGTTGATACAATAAATATCAGTCCATTAGATATTTTTTTGCTGCTTAAATTATTGTGAAATATCATAATTTAAGTCGTAGCATTGGTAGCATCTCTGGTAGCACAACAAACCACTTTACAGCATTAACAGTCGGTGGAATATCGACATGAACCAGATCTACATGAACCAGACATCAGTCTGTCAGAAACGAAGGTCCTCCTGGTCCTTCAGATATTCATTAGATTTCATTTCAAAAACATCTGTAGACTCCAGGAGACTTTGAGGAAGGATGTCAGGTCACAATCAGTCATAAAGCCTTAACTGACCAATCAGCATTCATTAGCAAAATGCTAACGGTTTGTGGGCAAAATCACCTTTCTTGTAAGAAAAACAAAAGAACATTGGTGTGTTTTCATTTCACTTCTAATATATAATCAATACTAGATTTACACAATCTAAATAAAATTTGGGCTTTTTTGTCTTGTTGTAGGTGAAAATAATTATTTTAGTCATTTAGCTCCATAAAATAACTTAGTAATTGTGATTATATATTTGAGGGTGTCACAGTCACAAACAATCATATTTAGTACAATGTAGTGAAACTCTGAATCCACCATGCAGTGCCAGACAAACTCCAGCTCTGGGCCTATGCCTCAGTCAAGGGTCGAGTCATGGTGCTAGCAGGGCCAGCTAACACTGTGGCTCACCTACATGTACTAAAAATTGCATATGTGTCATATGTATTTCTAAAAAAGGCCTCTGGGTTAGGGCTGGGTGATATGACTCCAAATTAATGTCACTATTATTTCAAACTTAACTCGATTCATTGATTAATAATGATCATTTATTTTATATGCTTTTTTTACACTGTCCAAATGACATTCAATAATAATTAAATAATCCACATCCTCTTCTACCTCTCCATTTTTCAATTCACATGCATTTTTATCACCTCCAGTTGAATCATTTAACTTTTGTAAGTCATCCGTTACCAAGGTATGTCTTTTCAAACTTCATTTGAAATGAATGAATTTGTTTTTACCAGCTCAGAAATCCTTCTAAAATAAGATCTGTTTAAGATTTTAGACACAGGAACTGTTGATCTTGCTTCTTGTTTCTTCCCCCTTGATTATTGCAGCAGCCTTTTCTCGTGTCATAACCAGTAACGAGACTCGAGACTGTACAGAACTCAGCTCATATTACTCATATTATTATATGAAATCATATTACACCTGTTGTAGTGTCTTTACATTAGCCCCCTGTTTCCTTTTGAATTGATTTTAACATCTTAATGATCACCTTTAAGGCTGTTCTTGATCTGGCTCCTCACATTTCTGACTTTTTATTTTCATATCAACCTTTGTGTAGTTTGAGATCCTCAGTAATTTTCTTCTGTCTCTTCCAGAGTCCAAGTTGATCTAATGAAGACAGAGCTTTATATTATTATTATTATTATTATTATTATTATTATTATTATTATTATTATTACCACAGCATACATATAGCATTTTTTTGAAAATTATACATACCATGAGTTAGGAATATTTCATTAAAAACCTGCTTTCCTTTATTTATGGCAGCTGCATTCAAACAAACAAACTAATTGTACTGAAGTATGAAACGACGGATTGAGGTTTCACTGAGGAGGTCCAGCGGTGGGCTGTCTCCCCTCAGGACTGACGCGTTTCAGAGCAGGAGGGCTGATCTCTGCCTGCAGAGGTCATCATCAGTACAGTTGCCACTTGTTGCCAGAAGCAGGTCGGGGTTCTACTATTAAACACGAAACTAGCTGAAGCATGTATCCACTCAACTGAGCTTTAAATGGTGGATGCGGGACGTCAACAGGACAGAAAGAAGACTTTTGGGATCCCGTTAGTACTTCAGCGCGTCTGACGGACGGAAACATGGTTGATAACAACACAAATATAGCAACTAAATCTGCTCTGGTAAGCAACAGGATTAGGAACCCTGCAGGTTTTTGGCTTTGCACATTCAGTTAGATAGAAACTAAGTATTTGGATAGTTTAACAATGTTTTAACAACTTGGTGGAAGTTTTTCATGTTCATGTTTTCACGCTTTCGCGGTAATGTGAAATATTCTTTGTACCACTTAAAGTCAGTTTGTGTAATGACGCTAATTGGACGAGCATGATTTCAGTGATAATTTGCTGGAGGTAATTACACGACCATCCTCTTGTCTTGTAGCAAGGCTCTCTCTCGTCCGCCAGCAGCCTTCCGCACCAAGCTCTCTCCGCCTCCTCCCACAGCGCTTTCCCCGGCGCCCCGTGCCACCAGCCGGTCAGCGGCGGCATGAAGCTGGAGGCGGTCATGGAGAACCTGCAGCGGCAACAGGCAGCGCGACTGGCACTGGAAGAGAAGCTCCGGCAATCGGAGACAGCGAGAGATCTCCGCTCCACGGTGGAGTCCCAGATACACCCCCACGCTCTGGCTTTCCGCCACTACGAGACGGCGATGCGGGGCGCCGGAGTTGCCAACTCGTCCAGCCGAATGACGCTCCCACACATGGATGTCCCCAGAGTCGATGACGACGGCGACTCATCCAGAGCAGGCAGCGATGATAAGGAACGGGCAGAGGAGGAGGATGACATGGATGAGCATGAGATGATGAATGAAGAAGAGGAGGGCAAAGACGACGTCGCGCTGAACCACTTCCAACACCAACAGTCCTCCCTCCACACAGCCTGTCCGGCTCCGCAGGGCGCCCCGATGTATCTCATGGCCCGGGTGCCGTCGGCCTTCGCCCCGGCACGTCGTGCAGAGTCTCCATCGGCGCAATCCCAGTCCCAGCACCACGACTGGACCTATGAGGAGCAGTTCAAACAGGTAAGCCAGCACCCTCTCTCTGTACCCACCCCTCTGCAAGGAACCCCAGTCCCTGGTTCGTTCTGGTTTCTGGTTTGTTGGTTGGCTCTTCACTGTCATCCGGACTTAAATGTCGTCAGAAGCGTTTTAGTTTTTGTTCATTCTTCTTCTATCTATATTTGCAGCCAATGTGGTTGACAACATCACCGATAACCGTATTCAACATTCCGGAGCAAAACATATGCACATAAACGCTCTGTGCACAAAATGTGCTCCTCCTTTGCGTTAATGATCACACAACAAAGACACTTACAGAAGTCGCTGTAAGACAATCTCATGACATGCTGCAGGAAAAAGTTGTAACTAGTCAGAGCTTGGTGAAAAGTTAGAATGAGACGGTCTAACATAGGCAGCATTTATAAATGGTAAAAGATTGAACTTATAGATTTGTACATAATAATAAGTAATCAATCAACAACATTTAATTGCATTGTTACAAGGTGGAAATTGTATTTCCTGATGTAGTAACTTTACAACACGTTCAAGATTGATAAGAAGGCTTTGTTGTGTATATATCCCATCCTTTCTATTTGGTAATAATACAGACGTTGATAATCAACAAATAAAAGCTTAATCAGGAAATAACAATATCCAATAAGATTTTCAACCCAAGGCTACATAGATATAAGCAGTATTACAAATGTGTTATAATGTGTTCTCTCTTTTACTATTATCATCATTATTGTTATTATTATTATTATTATTATTATTATTATTATTATTATTAATAATAATAATAATTTACAAATTGTTCTTTTTGTCTTCCTGTTGAAAGAGGTATGAAGTATTTTTTAATACAACTGAATCAAAGGTGATTTTTTCAACCACGTGGCCAAATGTGTTCTTATTAATGGCTTTTAACTTAAAGCTTAAAAGTAATGATTTTGAGAGTCATAATCATAAAGCGTGATGAAGGGTTTCTTATCTGTAATGCCTTTACTAAATGTTTCACTGTATTGACCATTTATTGAAGACATTTTTCTGAAATAGATCCTGTGTTGTGTTCACGGACCGTTAATGACAGTACGTTATTTGATTCATTTACAGTTTTCTTCATGAATATATATATATATTCAGCCTGAAAAAGGACCATATACCCTCTGAGTGATTGTGGATGTTTAATGCAATCTTCTATTTATGATCGATCATTAACAGGCTTTCTTGAATATTTGTACATTGGTGACATTAGTGCTGCACATTAATGGAACTCAATGCATGGAAATGCAGTTTAAATAAGGGCTGAAACAAATAGCCTCAATTCAGAGATTCGTGTGTGGAGGATGGTGAATGTCTGCCACAGGTTCGTTGTTTTCTCTACACACCTATGATTCATTAATGGCATATGAAGCATTTTTCTTGTCATGGTGTATTAGGTGTATCAGCTTCAGAGGCATTTGAGTGAATATTTTGTCTGAAAACAATTCAAGCATGATATTTAAGTGTTCCTTGCTCAAGTATCTTATAAACAAGAGAAAAGATTTAGCAGATTTATTTAGAAATCTGTACAGTTACTATTGTAAAAGCTTTTCATTTTGGGTAAACTTCTTTCATTTTTTACATGAAGACAACTTTCATGCGGCTGGACATGCATGCTCCATATAAGGTCAGGCAATACGCTTCAAAGGTTCCTCAGCATGTGCAGTTATTGTGGGGTCATTTGTACGTTGGCATTCAGTGGAATTGGGACGATAAAATGATGCTTATGGCTGCTAGGTAGACTGAATGGAGCCAGCATACTAAGAATGCTCGAAGCTGCAAAACAAAACCACATTTGAAGGCAGTAAATGCATCTTTGTAAATTAGAACAAGATGTGAACTAAATATAAAAAGACCCCACTGCAACAGAGTTGTATTCTAATCTGATATGAAGCAAAAGGGACCAACCGGGTCAATGTGTGTGTGTGTGTGTGTTATACAGTCTGGCTCACAGCCTCACTGGGAGTGTATGGATGTGTTTTATGCATCTAAAAGGCAGCTAATTGTCATACTATTACTACATACTACAAAGGAGAAATACAACTGTATCTGGTAACACACTTGTAGACTCTTCATTTAATAGAAATTGTTTTGAAAAGTTTAGTCCTCATCCAGATCCCTTTAAGGATGAAACACATACAGGACAAAAACATTGTCGCAACGCAGTAAATTCAAATCCAATTACCAAACACATACACAAATGAAAACATAAACATTAAGGGGAATCCATCTAGTAGTTTATGTGTAAGTGACAAACATGGTGGCTGCACAACAGCATGTTTAAAGGCAACTGGGACACAACCAGTAACAATACATTATTATCAGTGTAAGAATACAAGATCTAACAGTTTCAAAGACTTGCTTAAGAAGATAAGAGGGGATGCTATCTGAGTTTTGTTTTTCAGTTTGTGGGCTGCAGATGCTGAACCACCTCAGATAGAGAGGAGATTGATATGGGCTCAAGCTGGTCCAGGACAGCTGGGCACATAGGAGGAACAGAGGGGTCTGGGTCAGTGGGCGAAGACTGAAGGACAGAAATGTTTTCAACAAAGAGTTTAGCAGCAGAGAACTGTGACAGAGTTTGACAGCTAATTACACGGCAGTGGACGGTACACCACCGTGCACAGCAGAGGTAAGGAGACGTTTAGCTCAAAGGGGTGATTGTGATTACAGAGCTACCCAGTGTAGTATGTCCACCATACAGCAGTAAATCACATATTTTGAAGAGAGAAAATGATTTAAAATAATTACACAATACTACCATTTAAAGTTGTCGGTCCTTCCCCTGTGCTAAAATAAAAAACTCAAGCTATTTGTTCCTCGTCCGTTGTCGTGTCTGTCTGGTCTGTCTGCTTTGGTTAAGATATAAAGATATTAATAAACTCAAAAAGGCAAGAATACAGAGCCTCAAAAGGACAGATAGGAGGACTTCCTCAATAAACTTGTGCTATAAATTAATTCCCGTTACTACATTCAAAGATGAAATATAAAAAGATCTTAATAGAATGCTTGTGGTAACTTCAGATCACAAAAACCACACACACGTTTTGGATGCTCATCCTCCCTTTATATAACAAACCGGTCTCCATATATACATTGTGCACCAGTGCTAGCACAGCTGTACATGAGTAGGTCACGGGCTACAAACATACATGACCGGGAAACAGAAACACATACATTGACCCTGTAGGAACTCATTCTCACATGACAACAATGCTCTTTTAGGTCTTTGTAACAATCACACACATTGTATCTCCTTCCAAAAGTTTTACAGTTATAGTCTGAACTCAACATGAGAGGAGACATTTCTCCCTGAATCTGTTTTATTACTATCTAATGTGTTCAGTCCTGCTGGAGATCCACTTTGAAAATGTCCAACTTCCTCTGAAAGACTGACAGCTGCTACCAAATCACACAGTTTTTTACTTGTAATTTAAGTGGTGAAATTAAGTGTGATGTCTTGTCAACCATGGGAGCCATAATATTCATTTTCGTCTCATCTTCCAAAAACTGAGCATACTGTCTGGCTTCATGATTCTGCTGCTTTGTCAGGAAGATTTTTATGTCATTTCTAATTTGCCCAGCGTGCCTTTGCTCAGCCATTTAACGGAAAGCAGGAAGTCATTTGAACTTACATCAACTTCTGTCAGGAATTCTCGAAGGAGGCGATGCTGATGAAATGAGGATGCCCCTGATATCTCCATACTTTCTGGGGTTTTGTTGATAATGACAATTAAATGATATTTGGCAAACTTCAAAATAAATTCTCATGTTGTACCAGCATGCTCTTGTTAATAGGATATTAATTGTTGCCTGCTAATGATGTCAATGGAAACAACATGTGTGAGGAAAATACGTATTATTTCTTTACTTAAAACTGAAGCATTCAACTCAGAACCATGTGAGTGTACTTGGTGTTGTGTCTTGCCATCTGTTGCTTTTCTTGTCATATGTTTGCTGAGTGTGTTTTTGTGCTGCTACCTTGGCTGGTTCAGGTCTGTCATGGACAACGGACTCCTGAAGCTTTTTATGTTCTGAGCAGTGATTTGTGTGGAGATGGTGAAACAAGTTGGTCATGGAGTTTTCCTTAACAGCAACTGATCATTTGAGCAAGATCCAGCATTTTCAAACCAAATCAATGCAACCAAATGTGCTGTGTCTTATACTCACATTTGCATTTGCCTGCTTTATGGACACGCCGCCTTAGTCACTGGTATGTTTTTATTTACAATTTCATCATAGGCAACATACCTTCTTATTTATCTTCTCTTTTTACCCAGAAATCTGGGAATCACAGTCTCTGTTCTCAGGACTTTTTATATTTCAATGTTCCCAAAAAGAAGGCTTTTTGGTATTCTGCACCTGCTTCTTGGAACAATTTGCAAACTGATCTTAGACTTCAAAGTTAAATGAGTTTAAGACTTTGGTGAAATCCATTGAATCCAGGCTGTGAATGTGTACATGTTCTCTCTGATTTTGTCATTATTTTTAATTTGTGTGATTTTACGTGGAAACTGTGTTGCTGCTCCTCCTGGCCAGATCTCCCTTGGGACATACCTGGTTAAATAAAGGCTAAATAAATAAACAGAAGTTCACAGTATCTGGCCTTCTTGGAGTCTCTGGGTGGTGTCCTGGAAAGGGCTCAATCTGGGGACTCCATATTTCTGCTGAGTGACTTCAACGCCCACGTGGGCAACGAGTGAGTTAATTGGAAGGGGTTGATTGGGAGGAACGGTCTGCCCAATCGGATCCTGAGGGTAGTTTGCTATTGAACTTCTGTGTTAGTCACTGGCTGGCCATAACAAACATTATTTTTGAGCATAAGGTGGTTCATAAGTGTACTTGGTACCAGACCACCTTAGGTCTGGTACCTTAGGTCGATAATCGACTTTGTTGTTGTATCATCAGACCTGCAGCTGTCTTGGACAGAACTGTCAACTGATCGCCACCTGGTGGTGAGTTGGATCAGGTGGCAGACCTAGTAGTGAGGGTAACGTCTGGCAGAGCACCCCGTCTGTCAGGTGGTTAACTCCCACCTCCGGAGGAACTTCTCTTGTATCCTGGGACAGGTTAGGGACATGGACTCTGAGTGGGCCATGTTCAGAGCCTCCATTGCAGAGGTGGCTACTAGGATCTGTGGTCAGAAGGTCATTGGTGTTGCAACCTAAGGACCCCCTGGTGGACAGCGGTGCTGAAGGAAGCTGTCAAACTGAAGAAGGAGGCCTTTTGGACTTGGTTGTCCCAGGGGTCTCCTGAAACCGCAGACAGGTACCATGAGGCCAGGAGGGCTGCAGCTTTGGCAGTCACTGGAACAAAAACTAAGGTATTGAAGGAGTTCAGAAAGGCTATGGAGAAGGACTTTCGCTCACCCTCAAGGAAGTTCTGGCAAACCTGGCAGCTCCTCACTGACTAGGGAGTGTGAGGACCCGGGGGGATTTAAGCTAGGAGGTTTTTTAAGTGATAAGCTTAGTTCAGCCTAAAACAACACTGTCTTGGCTCTCCTTTGAAAATGTTGTTTTATGGACATAATTATTATGTTTTATGGTCTAGTGTGACATTTTATACTTTGACAAGTACCTTGTAAACAATGCAACAGCATGGCAAAACATATTTAGCCTGTTACATGGCATTGATTTCGTCCTCTGTTCGGAGGGTAAGGAGCTCCCGGACCTTGCACTGTCTCCCCACTTCGAAGATGTTTTTGAGTGACTTTTTTCGTCTTTGAGTTAGTTGCAAAATAGTTATGTAAAAAAAGAGTTTGTGTAGCATACAGCATACCAGGTTACGTCAGCATTCATGTAGAATAGTTTTCAAATTGTATTGGTTGATTTTTCTGTGAATACATGTACTTCCTGATTTACAGGTGCCGGCCAAATTTGAGTAGATGGACATCCTTCAGCTTTTGACAAGCAGGTGACCTGAGGCTGCTCTCAAATTGGTTGCTTCAGATTGTCCTCGAACCACAGCTGTCTGAGCCCCAGACCCTGCCGCGTTTATTGCCAGCAAATTGGAATTTTTTTAATGTTTTTAATGTCAGGTGATTGGACAATTGTCAAAAGTGTCTCTAATGTTCACACCGCCATCAATACAATTATAGATGTGAGACTGTCACTTCCTCGGTTAGATGGTCAGTACTCTTTGAAGATGGTAATTTTTAGTGGACCCACAGAAATAAAAGGAAATTTGGTCATTTCCTACCTAATTTCCTTTCCTTGTAATTTCCTTGAACGTCACTGAGGGCTCCTTTGAGTTCTCTGGCTTCACTTGCACGAAAAAAGCATTAATGTGAAATTCACTCATTCACGTCGTTTGCATCATTCGCGTAGTTTGCAACACACTCACGTCTACTCGCGACTTTGCATTTTGCATTGACTTGGTATATTATTGCATCTCGTGAAAACTTGTGTTGTATTCAGTGTGAATGCAGCATGAGCCTGGTAGGATACATGACCTTAGATTGTTCCTCTATCTAGTCAGAGACAGGAACAATGTTCTCTGACTGAGTCTTCTATCTGCATTATTGGGAAAGTGACATCAGTGTTTAGTCAAAATTACTGTGTAATGTTATTTTTGGAATTTTGCACCCAACAGATTTTTAATCAGTCACAACTGGTCTTACCCTTCTGCTGTCATTTCGGCTTGAGTGTTTACACAGATGTCTGATTCAGTGCTGTTACTACCTCTGCTGCCATCACAGAGGCAGAACAACACAAACCCCACATTATGCATCCATTTATTCAGTACAGAGAGGAATAAAGGTGTATTAGTCCTGCCTTGAACAGGTTGTGTAAGAGGGACTAGAGTGTCACTGGGAATGGGCTTTTTGAATATGTGCCAGGCTGACAAAGTAGATGCAGATGAGGGAAGTATGAACAGGTGTGTCTGGTGTGGCAGTCAGGTGATGGGGAAAGGGGGGAAATTCTGGGGGCATCAGACAGTCAAGTGGAGAATGACCATGAATGAGGATTGGGGATCTGAGAATGTGGCTGGAGTTAGGGAGAGACAGACTCTGAAAAAAGCACTGATATATATATATATATATATATACAGTATATACTGTATATATACAGTATATATATATAATTGTAATTGCTGTGGCATTGCTGCTTTATAAGGACCAAAGACAACTTAAGTCACTGATGCAAGCAATTGCACTATGAGAAGTATCATTTTTTTAAAAGTGAAGAAAACAAGGTGTGATTTCTACAGTTCTTTGTAGCAATCACACACAAAAAGAAAAAAAACAGGCAACATATCTGTTATTGCAGCAATGTCCCAAATAGTGAAGAAAATCGCTACATTGCAGTCACCAGAGCAAAGATAATTTAGTATGAGTCTTTCACACAATAACGTAAAACTTATTAGGGGTTGTGTAGTTAACAGTTTGTAGTAATATGAAGTTGAGGGCTGGGTGGTGCAGTGACGGTGGCTCATCCCTGATTGGATGTTCAGCGAGATCCAGTGAATTGAGGATGAGCTTGGTGTGTCAGCAGATGGTACAACACAGAGAAGCTTCCAGCCTCTTTTGTATTGTGTTGACACACTGCCTTCCTGAACACTGACTGTTCTTGCTGAGCCTGCAGTTATGTTCTGAGCTCTGTCTCTCACCATTAGTTAGAGGGGCAGCGTTCCTACACCGGTTCTCCTGGTGTAGTTTCTAACAATAAAATGGAATGGTGGGTTTGTACTTCTTTAGTCAATAGTCCATTGTACACAGCCTGTTGAAGGTGGGACTGGTGCACCTTTATTCTGCCCTGCTGTTCTGTATTAACATAATGAAGGCATGGGTGATCTGTGTTGTTCTGCCGAATCGAACATCTGTGTAAACGTGAAGCGGAAAGATTGGACTGGTATGTGATTTTTGCCCAATGTATTATCTCCCACAACTGGGAGATTTAAAATGCAGCAACCAGCAGTTCGCTGCTAGCAGTTCAAAGCCAACCAAAAGAAGAATCAGAATGTTTTCTAATAGGGGAAACAGCGCGAGGTCCGGGAACTCCTTACCCTCCGAGCAGAGGATGAGACCAACCACCATGTAAGAGACAAGGTAATGATTGTTTTTGCCATGTTTTTCCATTGTTCACAAGGCGCTGCTCAATATCTGCACACTAGACGCTGTTGTTTTGTTCACTGTAAACTAACAAAGGCATCGTAGAGAAGGAGCTTGTTGTGTTATCTGTCGAAGAGCTTTTTATTATAATGGTTCTAATTTCATCTAATTTCTGTGAACATTTTCAGGAAATTTCCAAAAAGTCAAAAGAATAAAAGTGAGCAGGCAAATATTGTGGTAACAGAGGATGAATGATACTTAAGATGTGATACTTTATAAATAATTTCAATAAATAAATAAAAATGTGTTTACCTGACGCCTTGAAAAAGTCAATATATGTTACTTTCTATAGCACAAATTCATCAGTATATCAACAGTAAGAACAGACTACTACTTACCTACTCGTTCTTTCTTTGCTTCTGTCTTGCTGTTTCTTCTCTTGATGTTAAGCTTCTATCAATTCTACCTTTTAAGAGGCAGACCTGTGCTCTCAATGGGTGGCCAGCTACAAAAGCCCATTGCCGCCAAGAAAAATTATAAAACTATAAACATGCAATTAGATATATTAAAGTTATTAAAATAAAGATTAGAAATACTAAAATCCCCACAAGTGCCTGACGAGGATCCAGTAGATATCATGTCATGTGCTGACTTTGGTCTACAAAACTGTATGGTATTGCATATCACAAATCAGACTTCAAATCTTGTCACTTTGCTTTAGTTGAGAACTTGTGCTTTGAATCTTATGACTTCAATAAAAATTATGTCTCAGTATGTTACAAATATCAGTTGTTGGAGCTTAGTTAGCCTCAGATTTGGTTGTTGGTAATAAATAATGATTATCAACAATGATTATTAATTAATAAAATTCAACAAATACTATTGAAATTGATTAAAAAAAATAATGGGGCACCACCCTAGAGATGGTCTCAAAGCAGGGTGTTGGATAAGGATTTAGTCTGTCATTGGGGTCCACCTTGGTTCCTGACAGGGGGCGTCTTCTAGCTCTCTCTGTGGATTAGACGGTGACCTTGTTGGGACGGTAGAGAAAGCAGTGGAGTTGGCTGATTCTCAGTGGTGCGGCACAGAAAGCAACTTAATTGAAGTAACAGGTTTGTCCTCTGTTTCTTCACTTCTGCAGGAAAAGGTGGGAGTGCTGGGTTGCACAGCATTCCTCTCGTGGATCCATGGTGTGCTCAGTTTAACATAAAGGGGAATATCTGCGATGCCGATCAAACAGAGGGGGTGAGCTGGGAAGATGATGTTTATATGAATAGGAAATGTGGTGGTAAGCCCAGTCAGGTTGAGACTGAATTTACCAATCTCATCCCTTCAGCAAGAAGCTGCTGGTGAAGGATGTCATCAGTGGTGAGGTTGTGGCCACTGAATGGGTCCATAATCTCAATCTCTGTGTTATGTTTGTCGGAGTTAAGGTAATGGAGGATAAAGTCATCTATGTGGACCATGGTTCCCTCGGGAACCATTAGGAACACCGTTTGGTTTGGTAGATTCAGTTTATGGTTGCTCTCATGAAGGGATTGCTTGGACAAACCCAACGGATGTCCTTTGTATGGTTACACATGCTTAAATTGGGCATGAGGTAGAGTGAATCGTCCTCGTCAGGGTAGGCAAGTGTTACCCTTCTAGAACCCAACATTCAATACAAACTTTATATGTTCTGTCTTTCTATAATGGGTACATTGAGGATGATCCTATTTCCAGGTCGTGAAGATTTGCTTGAATCAGAATTGTGCTACCAAGCATCTAAACCATCTTAACCAAAGTGACGGTACTGTGTTGACTTTAGAGATGCGTCTGTGATCGGAAGATCTGACGAGACAGGTGTGAGATTCAAGATGGCACCCCCCAGCTGCTAGATTGGAAACACAACTACTACTTCTTTTGCCATGAAATTTACCTGTATTTTGGACCCTATAAACTGGAACACAATAACTGTTCAATCTGGAAGATCTTGAGGACTACATTGATGAGTGTTTGACACCATTCGACAAGAGAAGCCGGCAATCCGACTCAGAATCAGAATCAGAAAACTTTATTGTCTGTCATAACAGAAAATCATCTTAGGCGTGGCTCAACATACAAAACAAAGAAAACCCAGATATCAATATATATATCAATACTTAGACCGAATAAAATTATAACATACTTAGAATTTATTTAAGGTTTTTATGGCAGTGGGAATAAAGGAGTTACGGTAGACGTTTTTCTTGGCTAGGGGGACTTTATAGCAGTGACCTGATGGTAATAACTGGAAAGATTTGTGTAGGGGGTGGATGACTTGATACAAAGCTACAAAATACAAAATAACCCTAACCGATAGGAAACCAATCCATCAACACTCCAAGGACATGAAAGAAACAATCCTTGATCTACTGTCACGTAGCATGAGAGACGACCTCATTTTCTCTGGTATCCCAGTTTGTGAAGGCATTCATGATCGTTCACCTCAAAATCTCCCCAGACACAGTCAGCAACATCACATTCCACCGAGTCCACCACATGGGAGCAAAATATTTGAACATTTCAAACAAAATCAATTGGTACAATGTCACGGCAGAGAACTGAAAGGCACAGACAGAACGACCAATTCCCCTGAGAAATCCTAGACAGATACAAAATACTTCTCCCAATCACAAAAGACAACATACTGAAAGGAAGAAAAAGCAGTCGTTTCAGGTGATAAGTTATACATTGATGGCAAACAAAATGATAAAGTAACCCCCTGGCTCTTCTGACCTCCACTATTTCTTATAACTCTCTCTTAAGCCCCTCCCTCCCAGCATATTTGCTCTCTTTCATTCAAACTAAATCATTCAAACAGATTCCTACATCCTGACACCATGAATTCACTCATCTGACATCAATTTAGTCCATTGTTTAAAATCAAATCTGATCTTTGTCTTTTACAAGAAACTCATACATCAGAATCTGACTGTCATAAACTAAAGACACCACAAGTGAACCAAATATTTTCTGAGCTATTATAATACACAAAAACATTGCCTTTATTCATAACAGTACAATCACAGGTCCTGCATGCTTATCATCACAATACACAACCCGTCACCACTGGATGTCTTTATAGCCCAAATAATGATGACCCATCCTTTCCTCCAACAGTTTTTACCTTTCACTCTAATCTTTCTCACTCAACAATAATAATTGGAGGAGAAGACCATCAGACACCTGCAGATGTCAATAAGACCTTCCAAGATTTTTGTGGGAAACTAAACTCATCCACACATAACCCAACCCAAGACGACGTTGACAAATTCCTAAACAGCACTGATTTACCACACCTTGCTGAGGAAATAACTTGAGAAACCATTTACAGTAACAGAATTCCACAAAGCACTCTCATGTCTACCATCACCTGGACCTGATGGCTTCCCTGCTGAGTTCTAAAAACTTGTAGAATACTCTAACCCCTGTTTTCATCAGAATAGTATCTGAAATTAAGTCCAAAGTCCCCTCAAACATTAACACTGCTACAATTTGGTTTCTATTAAAACCTGACCAAGACCCCACCTCCCTGGTGGTTATCACCCCCATCCCTCATCAACTCAGACACAAAAATCCTTAGCAAAGCTCTAGAATCACACAAAACATCAGTCAGTCCATCCATTATCCTCTCTGACCAAAAAGGAAGACACTAATATAACAACCTCTGCAGACTATTTAACTTCATCCATTACACATCTACTAACAACTTACCATCGGCGATTGTCTCTTTAGATGCCCAAAAAGGCTTTTGATAAAGTCAATTAGGAATTTTTATTTGCTACATTAAAAAAGATTTGGTATTGGTGAATCATTTATCCACTGGGTGAGGGTTTTGTACACAGCACCAATGGTAACGATCACCACCAATGGACCAATATCACAGCGGCACTGATTAGGAACCTGATTACGGCCATGGTTACCATGTGTTTCTATTATTTGCTTTAACTTCATCAGTGAAGTGAAGTGTAGTAGTGTGTAATAAGTGCAGTTTATTGAGTCAAGCCTCTCCTTGTGATCACTTTGTTTTAAGTGTTTTACATTGAAATAAATAATCAAATATTTGGTGTGCACGCATAGTCTCTGTCAGCTCTGTCCACTGGGCATAAAAGCATTACTTGGGGAAACACTGCAAGGTCAGTCGAGTCGAGTCGAGCCGGTACTACACAGTGGAAATGAGGCTTAACACACACCTACAAACAAACACCCAAAAACACTACTCTTTCTTTTACTAGAATTAGATTTTCTCTTTTTAAACCTCCTGTTATTTCCCTGTTTATGATTGATTATATTAAGACTTTGTTATTTTCTCTTTATTCTTTTTATTATTTGATACCTACATGTCAAAATTCTGCTATAGTCGTGGCAACAGGAAATATAATATTTCATACTTTGATGTACTCCTCCAGCTCATTGACCTTAACAACTTGATGAACATTTAATGTGTAATGTAATGTGTTCATCCAGTGGTGTAGCTGTGAGAGCTGGATGTCAAACCTTCACCATGAGGTAGGAACATCTAATACCTCTACTCTCCATTATCCAATGCTCCCAAAATGTCACATGGATAAAAGATAAAAGATAGATTCAGTAAAGTCGTAGCGCCACCTAGTTGTTACAGGAAATTTAATGTTTGATACTAAATTCTGCTCCCTCTACTGCACACATTTTGATGGTACATGATAAAAATGATTCCACATCATTTCTTGGTTCATTTTGGAACATTTTATTGATAAAACTTATTTTTTTTATTTTTTGCGCACACACACACACACACCTTTTTGGATTCACACAGACTGTGTGCAATTTGGGACTTGAAAGCATAAAGGCGCATGTTTTTTCCTGGAAGGACCCATGGCCAGATCTTTTCAGATCAGTGTCTGGCATCATGGAGCTGCCAGGGGAGCGATTAGAGCACACCGTACCAAGACAGTGGATGCCTTGCTGGGACAACACAAGCATCATTGGAACCAAGGTGAACCAGTTTTCAAAGAACAGCTTGAAATTCCTATTCTTCTGCATTTGTTCTGCCAGGCGCAGCCCAACATTCCCACTTCCCCCCTACATCTTCCATAGAACAATCTTAGTCAATTTCTCTGTCAAAATAAGTAAAATTAATAAAACAGTTAATACAAATATCTTTAAAGCTTAAATTGTGCACAAATACATGTGATATTATGTGACAACGTCCCAACACATTCAAAGACATCTTTGAAAAGTATCCCTTATTGCACAACGTTGCCCTGAGGCAACAAAAAGAAAAATTGAATTTGTGAACATGCAAAATGAGAAAAATTTATTGAAAGCCTTACAAAAGGCTTCTCTACACCTTCATACATACATACATACATACATACATACATATCTTTTTTTTTTTACAGCTCATGTCAGTTTAAATAAGATTACTCCATTAAATAATCTTACCTTCTTCTCATACCATGTGCTCCTGTGAATATGTAAGTCCCATCTTCAAATGATGCATGACAGAGACTCCCAAACCTTATTGGACTGTTATTGGATACTTTTTTGACCATTCTGGTTGCTTGAAATCAATTAAAGGAGCATGTACTAGACATAGGGCTTAAGTAAACTTTCCGTTGCCTGAGGGCAATGCTGTGCAGTAGAGGGTTAAAAGTGCATTGACCATACTGACCTCAAATTGGGTCAGAAAAGCTAGAGCACCCTGATGAGGCTTTAATGTGAATATTATGAGTATTCATCAAACTGTGGCACAATGTCTGTTAATAATTGCCATAAAAAAGGAAGTTGGTGTTTAGAGGCCAGGGATGCTCAGAAACTCACCAAAACTGATGTGGTGGCAAACATTATGATCTGATATGGATTACAGAACTGGGTCTGGCAAACTAGCTCCACAGCGCCCCCTAGAACATTTCAAAGAAGCAGTCTGTGTGTATGATATCACAATCTACAAACAGTCTCCTGGAGTCATGACCTAAACCCAACAGGAAGTCAGCCATTTTTAATTTAAATTAGGTGTATTTTTCACCACTTTCATGGGTTGTAAATGAACTCCTCATACAGATTGCACCCAACTGACTTGAAATCTCCACACCTTAATGATATCAAAGGTTTCCATATAACTTGAAAGGTGTGGCCGATAAATTTTGATCATTTGCCATTGCACAGGAAGTTGTCTTAACTCCGCTGTCTATGGTCCAATCTGGCCTAAACATCACTTGTTGGAGAAGAGACCCAACCTGAAGACATCCACACTTTAATATGCAATTACATTGATAGTGCCACGTGCTGGCAACAGGAAGTAAGCCTTTTGTGACAAACATCATCTGATTTATATGAAATTTTCATGTTGTGGTCCTCACATCATTTACTGGAAGAGGATGTACAAATATTGAGTCTTCTCTAGCCTTGAAATTTAGAGCTGTACGGCAAGTGTCCAGTAGTGTGGCTCTGGTGTGTGAACGCCCCTATTGGCGTCGGGGTCTGAGGGCCCCTTCTTGCAGGTTAAATTAAATGTGATCATTCCAGTTTGTTTGTCTCTGTGTCTGTGTGTTTTTAAGTTTGTAAGTCAGAAAGTATAGAACGGATTTCAATGGAATTTTGTGGAATGGTGAGCCCATGAGGGGAACAGGTGATTAGAATTTTAGGCTTATCTGGGAGATGGTATGGGTCCTGAATCAGCTATGAGAACCATCATCATCATACCAAGCTAATCAGAGACAAAGTAGGGCAGGGATTAAAGGCATTCATAAATTAGCTTGATGGAGGCATACACTATCTGAGTATCCTCTAATTATATTATTTATATAGTATATTATAGTATCCTCTATTATCCCTAGGTATACTGTAGTACAATACTCAGCCTCCATACACCTCAGTGCTGCATTCAATACACTTGATCAAGTCCTTCTTTCAGAAAGACTCAATCATGCAGGCATGCAGGCATCTCAGAAATAGGGTTTGTCAGTTTGAAAGACAAATATTAACCCTTTAAGGCTGCTGGTCATGAAAAAACTGTCCAACTATTAAGATTTGTGGGGTATGCTTCATCACGTTCTATACATATGAATACTTATATTATTTCAGTTAAAAATCTAGCTTCATATCCTAATTATTGCTGCCGTGTATTTTTATGTTATGCTATTTAGTAATGTATTTTCTCTTTAGGAATGATGGGGACATCTTTAATATCAATTTAATGTGAGGCCAGGTATGTAAAAAAGCAAACCTAGTTCCATCTAGTTGCAGCTGTTGAAATGCAAGTGAAAAAAATTGCTAACTAAGCGACTGTTAGGTACATTTTGGTTGATATGTCTAAATGTTCAATGTGCTGAAGCCCACGGTTGAGGAACTAAACGTTTTGATTAGAAAAAGAAACATTTGAGATTAATGTTATTGAATGTACTTCTTCATGCAGGTTGTTGTGTGTTCATGTGTATGCTAACATGTTAATGCTTCTATCAAGACATGTTTGTCATGTGTATCATGTGAAAATAAGCATTTGCCTTTATGCACTTTAAAAAATTTTGATTTGTTTAATCAATAGATTTTCAGTGCAAGCATTCTAAACAAGAGCCTTTTTCTGATTTGTTGGATTGTCTGTCTGTCAGCTCCATCACAGAAAACGACTGGTTTGATTTTAATGGAACTTGGTGAAAGGGTGGAGCATTGGCCAAGTTAGAACCCATCCACTAACTTAGAAGCGGATTCGGACACTAATTATCTTCCACGTTTGCAGAATGAGTAGGATTCAGATCTTGCTTTGCCCCCCCCCCCCTCTGACAGAGCAGCAATAGTTGAACAAACTGGACACATTCATCTGCTGTGAATTTGTACACTTAACATTGTTGCAATCACTTGCTTTTCCTTTACCTATCAATACTCCCTGCCCTATGGACTACCTGTAGTGCAGGAGACATAACACATTCATACGCATCTAAGACACAACACAAAGACACACATAGACACCACCTGCTATTTCCTGACCCGCCCTTTAACAAATCCCACCACCCCTATGGTTTCCTTTATTATTAGCACACACTGGTCCTTTAATAATGGTGACAGCTAATACGCTTCTAAATGATATCTTATCATCTCTGGGGCCTCATTCGCAGGGCCCCACTGGTTCCAAAGGTCAAGCCTCTGTCTTCCAGTATTGATTATGTGCGCCTGTTAACATGGCTCTGGGCCTAACTGAAACTGAACATTGCAATAAATATATTTCCATCAACTGTATCTGCCTGGACAGACCCACTTTAAAGTCCTCTTTGATTGTGTTGATGCACCAGTGAATAGTGCAGGAGGCGCTGCATACTGGATATGACAATAATGAAGTTAGTACTACTACAATACACAGAGGCAAACATGCAAGGCAAACACAAGGAGACCTCCCGTTGAGTTATTTTAAGTTTATATGCTGTGTCTTTACGTTTACCAAATCAACAAAATATGATTGTATCGTTGCCAAAAGAGCTCAACACACAGCAAGTTAAGACAGTAACAGAAGATAACACATTTATTATTGTATTTCATAAGAAATGTGCATAATAAGTTACAGCACTCTGATGCATGGCATGGACCAGTGGTAATGGTAATAGATTTTCTCTGCTAAATAATGGCCTTGTTGCAGGTGTGTGTCCCTCTAGTTTGTGTTATGTTCTTATTTGAATAACCAATATACAAGATTCTGAAGTCACAACTGAATGAAAATCAAAACAAAGGAAAACAACAGTCAGATCCATGGAAAATAGTCTCAAAGCATGACATTCAGACGAGACTTTGGGTGCTGTTTGCCATGGAGAAGCAGTGTCTGTGGGAATAACCTGGTAACAGTCTGCACTGCAGCAGATATGAGTCATTTTACTCACATTTTGTATATTCATTCATTTCATGAATTTTGCACTTCATTATCATGACTAATTGATGTAATATGAAATATAATTACAGTATTAGAGTTTGACTCAACCTTTAATTTGCCCATTTTACAGCCGTCCTTAAATTTATATCCACTGAAACACTTAAAATTATGCTACTAAAGATACAAAAATGGCTTTCATTCAAAAACCAGCTGAAGTGACAGCAGTGCCTGTTGGGACTTGCACTAACCACAGCCTCACTGCTGGACACCTTCAAATAAACACTGTAAAATTGGGAGATGCATGTCAAAATGAATGAGTGAGTGAATGAATGACTGAATGAATGAAAAGCCTATTTCTGGATTATTTTTTTCTTTGTGTGTATTGTTTGCTATAATATGAGAACATTTGTCACCACTAACATGTGTTTACTTCAACAGAGCTTATTGATTTTTGATCACGCTGCCAAACAAGGTGGAGATGAACAAATATAAATTACATTTAAAGTCAGAACATTTAAATCAAGCCCTGCTCCGATATTATGGAATTTACGGAGAGATGCTTTAACGAAATCTTGACCTGACCTGATGATGAACCTCCTGATATGTCAGGGTGACATGAAAAACCTGTCTATCTTCCACTGCAGATACTGTCATGTGTTAAGAGGTAACGGACTGGTAGTAGTAGTATTATATTTGGATGAGGAATGGTCAGATAATGACAAACATGATTCAAACACATCACAATAGCTTATATAAACCACATGTGGTAGACTTTGGACCTTTAGTCTGTGGACTGTTTAAGAAGTCTGTAATGGTAAGTTATTGTTAACACTGCTGATTTAGTGTTGACTTGATTACATTAAATTTGAATGTGTTTTTTGTCTCTGGTGTAGTACATTATATAAAAATGTATGGACATTGCTTTAATTGAGCTTTGTATTAATTAATTAGGCTCTATACTTTATATACTTGTGCTCAGTACTTGAGTCTGTACAGCTGAGATTTGTGTGGCCGTCTCTCAGGCTGATTGTGTTGTTCCAGCATCAGTGTGGCTCTGTCTGCCTTTGTGTTGAATGTGTGTACCAGCTGATCAGCAGCTCCTGTGTGTCCTGAAGGAGCTCATTGCCCTCATCTGCATTGCCCACAATCCTTAACAACCTCACTGTTAAGGAAAAGCCTCCTCATTTACCTCTGATCAGACATTTTGATTCTCTTTGCTAAAAATGTTGATTGATTTTTTTTTCTTTTTTAGTTGTATGAATTGGATGATGATGAAAAGCGCAAAGACTTCCTTGATGACCTTTTCACTTTCATGCAGAAACGGGGTAAGTGATTTCCACTAGTACAAGAATACACTTCTGTCCTCACAAATCCTCTTTTACCTCATTATGTTTTCCTTAACATGTTCATCAGTCCTAACAGTTTATTTACAAATTAACACATCCATGGACTCCAAAGTTGGGAATCTGTGCTGTTTGACTTACTTTGACATACTTATCCCTCACATGTTGGTGTAGATTCTGTTTCATCAGGTCATGGTAATTCTGGCAGGTTGAATCTGAGACAAATAGACTTTCAGGTATTTAAACTGTCATTTTTAGATGCATTTTGATGTAAATTGTGACGAGGTACTTTGTTTATATTTTTCTTTAGCTACAAGTAATTTAACATAAAATGGTTCACTGACGCCTGCAGTATACACTCTATGTAACCAATGTGTATCAGTGTATATATGGCACAGAAAATGGATGTTCTTGCTCTGACACATCACGGTATATATCAAGGTTGTGGGAATATCATTAAAACAAATGTCCCATTTGATGACAGTCCTGTAGGGAAGTACGTGTTGATGAAGTAATTATGTTGCTGGTGGTCACTTGGATTTAGAGACGTATGGATTGTTGTTGGAACGTTCAATTAAAGATTGATTTTGGACTTAGAGTTGGTGGACATTGTCAGTGTAAAGCAGATCAGCAGCACCCTATCTTCAACACTCACCTTTGACAACTGTGATCAGAATGGACTGCTCCAAATATCCCAATCAATGTTTTGTGAACGCATCACTGTCATTATGCAGCCAGGCTGTCGCTAACCAGAGATTCCAATGGAACAAGAGGTTTGGCCTTTAATCACATCACCAGAGGGACATTGTTTGTTAGAGCCATTTAAGACTATTATTTATATGTGATCCGTAACCAGCTGTGATGGTTCGGTTAGGTTAGGTGACAACACAGACTGTAGTAAACAGAAAAACGTAGATTCCATTGTAAGAGGTCACACTGGGTTTCAATGTCCATTTCCTGCATCTGATTCTTAAGATTTTTTTTACACCACAGGTAATAAACAGAAACATTATTTGTGTTGGTTAGGTAAGGAGTGATGTGTCTGGTAATGATGATGATGATGTTCAGTGTCTGGTGGGCTGTTCATCCAGCTGCACCGAGCAGTGCACAGAAAGAGTTGTTGTTGTTGTTGTTGTTTTTATTATTTTATGGGAAGGTGGGCCCAGGGGAGGGAACAGCTAATTAGATTCTGAGTCTTATCTGGTATGGCGTCATGGCAAATTTCAATGTTATAACAGGGAGTTATTATAACTCCACTTTCCATTGTTGTCCAGTATTCTCAAACTTCATAAGTTGGAGTCCAGTCGAATGTGAATCCAATGTGAATCCAATGTGAATCCAATGAGAATCCAATGAGAATCCAATGTGAATCTAATGTGAATCTAATGTGAATCCAATGAGAATCCAATGAGAATCCAATGTGAATCCAATGTGAATCCAATGTGAATCCAATGAGAATCCAATGAGAATCCAATATGAATCCAATGAGAATCCAATGTGAATCCAATGAGAATCCAATGTGAATCCAATGAGAATCCAATGTGAATCCAATGTGAATCCAATGAGAATCCAATGTGAATCCAATGTGAATCCAATGAGAATCCAATGAGAATCCAATATGAATCCAATGAGAATCCAATGTGAATCCAATGAGAATCCAATGTGAATCCAATGAGAATCCAATGTGAATCCAATGTGAATCCAATGTGATAGTGTAATCAGTGTCCTGTGTGACAGCAAATGACAGCA
>CM075187.1:31594967-31652467 GCA_037577475.1 Chaunax sp. Z400 | reverse complement strand
AAAGCCGACAGCAGCAGTTTTCTCTCTCGCTCCAGTGTCCAAACTTCTAACTTTACCCACACAAATTATATACTGACATGTTGAATAACTGTACTACTAGTACTACTGCTAATACTATCAGTACTACAACACTTCTTCTACCACAATTAATACTACTACATAAGTATTTAGTTGTATGTAAATAAGGACTACTCTATCAGTCTGGCTGCTCTCACTGATCTGTATTATTAGTCCTTGTCTCTCTTTCAATGTGTCTATCAACCTAGAATGATTTGTTTCTTCTACTACCACTACTACTGCTTCTACAGTACCCACTCATACTGCTACAAATACTTCCATTCAACTGGCAATATAAGTATTGAGATATGAAAACAAAAAAAAGGCAGTTTTTCGTTGCCACTGTCGCCAAGTGCTGCTCATGGTGAAGTGTTTGGTCTCTCTAGCATGAAGAGTCGGTCTAGACCTGCTCTTTTTGGAAAGTGCCTTGATATAACTTTTGTTGTGATTTAGCGCTATAAATAAATTGAATTGAATTGAATTGAACAAAGCATGTCTTCAAGCAGTCCAACTTCAGACTCCATAAAATATTCTCCTAAAGCTCTAAAGTGTGTAAATCCAGTTCACCCTTAATGTTCTTCTGGAGCAGCAGTGGCTTTTGCCCCACTGGGTGACATTTGAGCCCAGTGTCTTTGGAACAGTGGAGCCATGACCTCTGACCTTTAATGAGGGGACAGAGGTCTGCAGCTCATTGGATGTTGTCTTTGGATCTTTAGTGTCTTCCTAAATGAACCTTCTCCGTGCTGTTAGAGGGATTTTGGAAGGTGGTCCACTTCTGTGAAGGGTCACTATTGGTCCAGGTCTTCTGTGTTTGTAGATGATGAGTCTCACTGTGGATCTGTGGAGGCCCAGAGCCTTAGAAACAGCTTTGTAAACCTTCTCAGACTGATAGATTTAATCACCTTCTTCCTCATCTCTGTAGATGTTGTCATAGTGTCCTAATGGTGAGACCTACTAGACAACTTCCTGCTTCTGATGGTCTATTTAAGTGATGATGTCATAGTGATCAGGTCTGGGTGTGTAGTTTACCTCTACCTTTTTCAGACTGGTGATTTAGTTATTGGATGACCTTTTTGCCTTATTAAATAAAATTGCATTATTAAATTAAATTAAAATTATTAAAACTTGCATTTTGAGTTTACCCATGTTGCCTTTGTTTTATGTGAAATTGCTTTGAAAATCTGACACAGTTTAGCGACAGATACACACAAAAATAGAGGAAATCCGGAGTAAATACTTTTACACAGTATTGTAAATAAACTAATAAATCTCTCCTTGGAATAAACACACTTGACATGTCTGTGTGCACATGAACTATCTATGGTAGTGAATAATTTATACTTCTGAAACTGTAGAACCTTACCATCCTCTGTCTCTACAGGCTGGACAGTCAGGAATGTAGCACTACTCATCAGTTCTACTACCATATGCCTGATTATTCATGAATGCAAACTTATTTTTCATTGTAGTTCAGTTGTTAGTGTTAGTGGCCCTAAATAGGACCAATGTATTATCTTTGTGCAAAATGAAGTGGTTTGATATGGTTTGTTGTGAAATAAAGATGAATAAAGTCAGTCAGTTTCAGAAAAGTCCCTTGCAATATAACAACATTGGTGCTTTCACTCCCTCCCTCTGCTGAATACAGTGAAAAGTCTAAATGATCATGACTTGGAGAGCTTGCTAGGAATGTCACGTCAGGGTTGGCTTCTTCAGATATACCATTTACCAGTGTTATGGTTTCAGCAGTAGCAGGACCCAGATGCAGACAACACAAGGGCGGAGTGCAGTTAAAGGATTTATTTAACACAAAATACAAAACACACCACAAAACAAACCACTGGCAAATCCAAGGGGAAAAAACAGGAGGGCAAGGAAGGGCAAACAGAGCCAGGACAGAATCACAGGGCTACACAGAGAACAACGGTACGCAGCACTGATTCAGGAGGTAACACAGGACAACGGGAGGAAAACCAGACGAACTGACACGGAGAACAGAACCAAACAGACTTAAATACACAGAGTACGAGAGGAGATGGGGAGCAGGAGGCACAGGGAGGAGGAGACAACCAGGGACAGGTGGAAACACTCAGACAATCACAGAGGGAAAATGAAGAGAAGGGAGGAAATGCAAAGCAAAAACACATGACATGGAACACAGACTACAAAATAAAACAGGAAACAGACAACCAAAATACAGATCATGACAACCAGATTGTAAACCTGTAACTGTGTTGACCATCCATTTTTTTCTGTGTGGTCAAATGAAACCTAAGAAGAGCAAATTCATCCGAGATCTAACTCCAACTCTGTTACCGACCCCAGACGATCCCTGCCCCTCCTGAATCACATCCCTTTTCTCACTATCCTGTTTACTTTTCTTAGTACCCTTCTTCGATTGGCTCTCACTGACTTGAAAGCCTCCTTTTCATCATCATAATGCAACCATTCAATTTCTATTTTTCTCTTTGTCTTCACAGCATTTTTTCTGACTCATTTGGGAATCCACTCCATCAAAAGTTCTTATATTGGTCAATTTTGTTTTCAGGCGCTCAAAAAGCTTCGATCTGTTAGTTGAGACTGTTTTCCTTCCACTTACAAAATCCTAACACTGCTAGGCAATCAGCATGGAAGGTATTAAGTCTTTAAGACTTCATCTGTGTGCTGCTGCTTGGACCTGCCATCGATCTAAAATCAGACAGTTGAACTGCTTTAAAAACAGCAGTTCTGATCAGGTAACCTGATTATTGTCAACAACATATAGTTATCTATATATATAGTTTATTGAAACAGCAATTCAAGAATATTGATGTTTTGAATGAAACAGTCCTTTAGAAGCGATAAAGAATGCAAAAAGTACAGTTTGACTGAAATATCCTGCTCCTCATTTAAATACCGTCTCTGTTGTTTCCTCAGGAACGTTTCTCTGTTTCTACTTAGGTCGTCCATCCTATGAACAGCTTGGGCTACAGAGGAGCTAATTGTAACTTAGCATTTAGACTATGATAAGTCAATCTGAATAAGTAAAGCTCTACTTTGTTTAAAATCTGTGACACCACATGAGTAATGCATCACAGTATGATGTTGATTTTAAGAGGCATTGAAAAATACAGGTTATATTACAGGATTTGTTTCACACGATATATGTAGCTTATTCAGAGCGGCTGCGGCTCAGAGGCAGAGTGGTCGTCCACTTACCAGAAGGTCGGTGGTTCGATCCCCAGCTCCAGCAGTCTACATGTCAGTATCCTTGGGCAAGATACTGAACCCCAGATTGCTCCCAGTGGCTGTTCCACTGGTGTGACTGGTTACTTCTCCTAATGAGCAGGTGGCTCCTTGCATGGTATGAATGTGTGTCTGAATGGGTGAATGCTGGCTTGAGTTGCAAAGCTTTGGGTGGTCAGTCAGACTAAGAGGGTGATATAAGTACAGTCTATAATTCTTCTATAAGGGGCAGGTCCCTTAGTGGTGTTTTGAGGTCTGAGGCTCTCGCTGTAACCCTCATCGATGGGCCTGAGAAACCCTCCTGCATCTCACAGTACTGTACAGACAATAACACAACAACAACACAATGTTTATTTACACCCAAGTTAAGATTAAAATTCACACTTGAGTGTTCAATACTACAAATATTATGTGTATTATGTGTGTATTATGTCTGTATTATGTGTAGAGCCAGATGGTTATGTATTCAGCCTGTGTACATAAACACACTGAATGACTGAATGTAATCAGCAGTGAAAAAGACAGCAGCTGGGAATAAAAGCTAGAAGTCATCTACATAAGGAGTTTGGACGCGTTACTCTAGCTGTTCAGCAGTAGAATAGAACGGACTGTACCTCCTGACAAGCTCAGTGTCTTTAAGTGGACTCAGAGGGATGTTTCAGGCAGACGGGTAAAACATGGCCCAGGTGTCCCTGGTCACCCCCTCTCCTGACAAAGCATGTGTTTGTTCTCCCCGTGTCTGTGTGGGTTCTCTCTATGTTCTCCCCGTGTCTGTGTGGGTTCTCTCCATGTTCTCCCCGTGTCTGTGTGGGTTCTCTCCATGTTCTCCCCGTGTCTGTGTGGGTTCTCTCCATGTTCTCCCCGTGTCTGTGTGGGTTCCCTCCATGTTCTCCTCGTGTCTGTGTGGGTTCTCTCCATGTTCTCCTGTGTCTGTGTGGGTTCTCTCCATGTTCTCCCCGTGTCTGTGTGGGTTCCCTCCATGTTCTCCTTGTGTCTGTGTGGGTTCTCTCCATGTTCTCCCGTGTCTGTGTGGGTTCTCTCCATGTTCTCCCCGTGTCTGTGTGGGTTCTCTCCATGTTCTCCCCGTGTCTGTGTGGGTTCTCTCCATGTTCTCCCCGTGTCTGTGTGGGTTCCCTCCATGTTCTCCTCGTGTCTGTGTGGGTTCTCTCCATGTTCTCCCGTGTCTGTGTGGGTTCTCTCCATGTTCTCCCCGTGTCTGTGTGGGTTCTCTCCATGTTCTCCCCGTGTCTGTGTGGGTTCTCTCCATGTTCTCCTCGTGTCTGTGTGGGTTCTCTCCATGTTCTCCCCAGTGGGTTGTTACATTAGTTATTATTTTTGCAGCTCATATAACACACAGAATAAGATAAGATAACATAAGATAAGATAAGATAAGATAAGATAAGATAAGATATCCCTTTATTAGTCCCACAGTGGGGAAATTTACAATATTGCAGCAGCACAGTGTACAAAAAACACAGCAGGAGGAGGGGAAATAATATTTTAAAAAATACAATACAATAAAGGAGGGGGTAAAGTGTCTCAAAAATATTTCACAATACTATTACAAAAAGTGTCTCAGTATTTCAACACAAGTACTACAAATTGTTTGGTCTACTGGGAGCAGTGCTGATTGTACAGTCTAACAGCTGCAGGAAGGAAAGACTTGCGAAAGCGCTCCTTCACGCACTTTGGGTGAAGCAACCTGTCGCTGAAGGAGCTCTCCAGTGCTGTTACTCGGTCCCGCATCGGGTGGGAGTGATTGTCCATTATGGATGACAGCTTAGTTGTCATCCTCCTTCCTCCCACCACCTCCACTGGGTCCAGGGGGCATCCCAGGACAGAGCTGGCCTTCCTTATCAGTTTGTCGAGTCTTTTCCTGTCTGACACTGAGATGCCGCTGCCCCAGCAGACCACACCATAAAAAATGGCTGATGCCACCACGGTGTCGTAAAATGTCTTGAGGAGTGCTCCCCGCACTCCAAAGGACCTCAGTCTCCTGAGCAGATAGAGTCTGCTCTGGCCTTTCCTGTAAAGTGCCGTGGTATTGTCTGTCCAGTCCAGTTTATTGTTCAGGTGAACACCCAGGTACTTGTAAGATGTCACCATCTCAATGTCTGTTCCCTGAATGTTCACCGGGTCCGGGGGGGAGTGTGTGTGCCTGCGCAAATCAACCACCAGTTCCTTGGTTTTCCCTGCGTTGATCTGGAGTTGGTTCCGCTGGCACCAGTCCACAAAGTCCTGCGTCAGTTCTCTGTATTCCCTGTCGTCCCCATCTGTGATGAGACTGACGATGGCAGAGTCATCAGAGAACTTCTGCAGGTGACAGGTGGGTGAGTTGTAGTGGAAGTCTGCAGTGTAGAGGGTGAAGAGGAACGGAGCCAGGACCATTCCCTGTGGGGCCCCCGTACTGCAGACAACCATGTCGGACACACAGTCCCGTGACCTCACATACTGTGGGCGGTTGGTGAGGTAGTCCAGTATCCAGCATGTGAGGTGGTGGTCCACACTGGTGTGCTCCAGCTTGTCCCTCAGAAGCTCAGGCTGTATTGTGTTGAAAGCACTGGAGAAATCAAAGAACATGATTCTCACAGTGCTTCCTGGCTTCTCCAGGTGAGAGAGGGCTCGGTGTTGTATGAAGATGACGGCGTCGTCCACCCCGATGCCAGGTTGGTAGGCGAACTGAAGCGGGTCCATTGCTGGGCTCACCAGGGGGCGGAGATGAACAAGGACCAGCCGCTCCAGGGTCTTCATCAGGTGGGATGTTAGAGCCACCGGCCTGTAGCTGTTGAGGTCCTTGGGGTGCGGAGTCTTGGGGACAGGTACCACGCAGGATGTTTTCCACATCTGTGACACTCTCCCCAGCTTCAGGCTCAGGTTGAACATGTGTTCAACTATCCCACACAGCTGGTCTGCGCTGCTTCAGGAGCCTGGAGCTGATGCCGTCCGGACCCGCAGCCTTCCTCGCCTTCATCTTCCTGAGCTGATCTCTCACCTGGAGAGTTGTGAGGGATAGGGTGGAGCAGGGGGGCTGTGTGCTGAAGTTTGTGGATGGGGGGGATGGTGGTGTTGAGCTGATGAGATGAGCAGTGGGGGGTGGCTGTGAGCTGAGTGTTGCAGGAAGGGAGGTGGAGGAGGGGGTGGGGCAGTGTCCTGGAGGTGCCAATGAAGGGGGTTGCAGCAGGCTTGGCTGGGCTGGGGGAGGGGCAGATGACTGATCAAACCTATTGAAAAATAAGTTCAGATCATTCACCCACTGTTGGTCCCCCACAGCCTGGGAGTTTGGTTCCTTGTGGCCAGAGATGGTTTTCAGGCCTTTCCAAACTCCACTGACGTTTTTCTGCTGCAGCTGATCCTCCATCTTCCTCCTGAAGCTGTTCTTCCCCTCCCTGATCTTCCTCCTTAGCTCCTTCTGTACAGTCTTCAGCTCCTCCTTATTTCCTGACTTAAAGGCTCTCTTCTTCTCCTTGAGGAGAGCCTTTATGTCAGGGTTAATCCACGGTTTATTGTTGGAAAAACACCGTACAGTCCTGGTGGGTACGGTGTTTTCCACACAGAAGTTGATGTAGTCTGTAATACAGTCAGTGAGACTGTCGATGTCCTCCCCATCACAGAATCAGAATCACAGAATCACAGAATAGTCTTAAAGACAGTTTTTGGGGAGAATTTCCTTTTCCTAAATTTACCCAGACACTAATTTATGCCTTCAAAGACCTTTTGCTTGTGTTTGGTGTGAAGTTATGTCAAACTATCAGGCTATCTTCACTTAATTGTTGAGCAGCTATATGAACATAATGATGATCCCATAGACATCTAGGAGTCAAGATAGCAAAATGGGGGTGAAGGTGAGGGTGTCTCTCTCAACACTTGGAGGTGAGACAGAGGTTAAACAGGACCTTTGAAAGCTTGAACAGGGCCTTTTATGAACAGAGAGGGTGAAATGTTGGCTGATTATGAATACACTTTTTTTGTTGTTGTTTGCTCTCCACTAAATGCTAATAGGTAGCTAGCTGAACCAAACCCTGGGCTGATCCATCCACATGGGACAGGCCTTCAATTCTTTTCTCACAAAACTGTTTGCTTATCAATGACGGGGACTGCCAATACTATCAAATAGTCTTGTATGCAAATTAGGCTACAGTTAATTCAGTTAATTCAATTACAATAACAAATCAATTACAAATCAATGGAGAGATGGCACAGGCCATATTTTGAAGGCATTAGAAATGGGCAATAATCAAATTATGAGTAGGCTACCTTCAGTGGGAAGGCTCTGGATGCAGTAATGTCACTGCAGCAAATATTGTGGGACATTAAAGCAGCAAAACAGCTGTAGTTATACTCAACAGGACAGAATGAACATTTTACCAAAAGACTTTTACCATCAGTGTTTAAGGCAGCTCTAATGGATCTATGAATGAATGTGGCTGAACCCTACAGCAGGCCTATCTGCTACAGCAGCATGTGACTGTATGAATAATCTCATTCTGTTAGTAAAATCCCTGCAGCACATGAAGCCAGCAGGACTGACATCTATCAAGCTTGTTCTGTGTTAATGCTCCAAAACCATGCTTGCCCATCTCTTTTCCTATCAAGATGGCAGAAAGCTAGCTAGCTAGCTAGCTTCAAGAAGCTTCATGATCGTAGACGTAAGTCAAAACATTGAGAGCGTTTGTCATTATTTTGAGACAGCTAAATGACTTACAGGATCTTTTTTTTATAACAGACAAACAAGCTTCTGTATTTGATGGCATTTGTTGACAAAAGTAAAAAATAAATAACATCAAGCCTGTACTTTAGGGGTTGACACCATTTAAGTTCTGCTTGGGTCACATCCTGTCTGACCCTCAGTCTTCATGTCCTGGTGATGTCTGACCATCTTTCTCATCTTAATTCAGGGGCTGGAATAGAAACATTAACAAATGGTTTTCCCCCTTGATCATTGGATAAAAGAGGGAAGTCAATGAGGAGGAGAAAAATTCTCAATCCATTATCGGTTTGGAGGTGCAAAGTGAAGCCATCATTAATGAAACCAAGCGTAAAGATGACTACTGCACTACTAGAACCCTCAATGATCCAGATTGTTCCAATTACAAACTCCTCTTAGCAGTTGAGGGATTATCTGAAGATAACTGGACTCTGTGCAAAGAGGATTTCTTCATCCTTGTCCAACATTTCTCATTGTCATGATGATACATGAGCTAATGAGATAGTTTGTGCTGACAAAAGGCCTCCATTGTCAGTCTTTTATGCCTTATATCTCTTTCAAAGAATCAGAGACAAATACATCACCCCGAGTATTGAGAGTACATAAATCTTGTTTTAAGAAGCCGTCTCTTTTCAGTTGATTTCAGACAAAGCCTGGGGTTTTAATTTATTACCTCCATCCTTGTTTGGCTGGTAATTGTGTCTTCCTAAAAATAATAGTTTTATAGATCAGCGCTGGTATACCTCAGACTCAGTGTAATAAATATAAATCTGCAGGAGGAGGGGAGGGCTAAAGTTAAAGATACACAAAATCAACGTCCTTGTCGTCACAGGATTCCTCATATGCACAACACAAGATGTACAGTGAAACGTGGATATCAAACACCAAACGCAGTACATAAAGACAACAGGCAGTGTTTTCCCTTCAAGACAACATACTATGAATCTACTCCTTCAGTTAAACCAACCAGATTCTGCCATGAGTTCTATCAGCCAATCACGTTGCTGCTGTCATACTTATGTCCTCCCCTCTGCCTCTGACAGTATGAACGTGTGTGTCAGACATTCTCTTGACTTTTTCTTCCTTGTTGTACCGGGTGGATGGCTACACATTGTGCTCACAGCCCTTTGACTCCATTCTTCTTCCAACTTCTTTCTGTGCTGCAGTTCAGCTTTACTTTTTCACAGTTTTACAGAAGCTTCTAGGTTTTTCAGTAGAGAAAAAAAGTGAATTAGAAATTCAGTTCAGCTGTCAGCATTCAAGCTGTATTTCATGGTGGAAATGCTATTTTGTATTATGAATGATCATTTTGCTGTGTTGAGGTGGTAGAGGTTTTGTAGCCCCCCAGCCAATAATGCAGCGTATGGGGTTGGACCATAGCCTAAAAACACAGTGACCCAGTTACACTGACTGTCAGAGGTACGACAAAACAGCATCCAAACCTGACAAGCTGGGATTAAAGTGTGCTGACAGGAGATTTTTGGAAAGTGACCCTGACATTTACGGATCCACTAAACAGCATCTTCTTGTACTTATTTTCTACTGATAAGTCAAATTTGATCAGATCAGATGATTATGTTTGTCATGTTTTTCTTCATATTTGTCCTTTTGAATTGTTCTGTGTTATTTCTTATCCTGATGTAAGTTCATTCATTGCCTGCTGATATCATTTTATGTCTAAATCCAGCCTCTCATGCACCTTCTTCTCCAAAGAGCAACGTTGACGCACTGCAGCTTCAGACTTACAGCTGTCTTGTGAACATCAATCTTTTATCTAATAGTGTCTCATTTGTTCACATGCCAGCACTGCAAAATGAAGCCGTAATTACTGTCCCTAATTGATGTGGTTTTACCACCTCAAACGATACGTCAGGGCTCTCCTGTCCCCTGCCTGTAAAGGTCCCACTGCTGTTGTTTGCACTATATTTCTGCAGCTATCGATTGCTATTATTGTAAATCCAATGGGCACAATGGAACTCTTTCAGCAGAATGCAGGTTAATTATCTCAGGGTCAATGACCTTGGAATCTTCACAAAGAGCTGACTGTTCTCTTAGTATTGCCAAACATTAAATTGCAAATACAAATTATTACCTGAGTCTGATTATTGTGCTAATAAGGGGGCAGGTTGTCATTAACACACAGCGGCCTCTCATTTTCACAGACTACATTCATTTGAAGTTTTAAACAAGTCGAGGCTAATTTAGCTGTGATTCTGCTTTTTTATTTTCCTGTATTAATTACCTTTATTATTCAATGCATGATATGGACGTGCTGCAGCAAGCGTATGACCTCATTTCCAGTTGTTGTGTGTTACTGGTAGCGTATTCTGCTGCTGTAACTTGATCCTGTTACTTCTGTTACTTCTTAATCACTCACACACACACTGTGCAAAGGAAGCATAGTCCAGAAGATAAACCCACGGTTCACCACCAACCAGTTCTCCCCACTCAGCAACACACCTCCTGAGAGACCATCTCTGTTTGTTGGCTCTGTGGAGAAAGGAGAAGTTAGCGACAGCAGAGACCATATATGTGTTCCACGTTGAAACAGACGGCATTCATCCCACTTTGGATGGAGCAGCTCTCATTGCTAGTAATCTGACCAAGTTCATTAATGATCAAACATCATGACATCACAGAGTTGAGACCAGGAGGCGGAGTCTCAGTCCTACACACCTCTCTGCTTCCTTTAGAGTTACCCAGCCAAAACCCCATAGACACTGTGTCTGTCACCCGACCAATGAAAGTAAAATTTTAGCCAAATTCTCAGTTCCTTTCAAGTTTAGTTCTTAAAACAGATAAAGTCATTTTTGTGGGTGATTTCTGTTCAGAAACCCCTCTTCTGTCGGATCATTATTATTTAATAACATTTGAATCCGTATTACTCGATTAGACGCTGCTATAAAACGTTTCTACACTAGAAACCTATCTGATGATGCTGCAGCAACATTTAAAGATGTGATTCCATCAGTACTAAATTCATCACCATGTCTGACTGTAACAGAGGATTCTACACTAATGTCAGTTCCTCCCATATTGATCATCTCATTGATAGTGCTGCAGGTTCACTAAGAGCAACTCTGCACTATATTTATCCTCTAATAAAAAAGAAGAGTCTCAAACAGGAGATTAGCTCCATGGTAAAACCCTCAAACCTTAATCTAAAGCAAACAAAGCCTTCAGCCCAGCCAATCAAAGCAGAGGACCTTCCACCTTCAGTCAGGATCTGCTTCAGGTTTCTGCCTGTCACAGTTTTTCCTCTCCACTGTCTCCAAGTCCTTCTTATGGAGGATTGTTGGGTCTCTGTAGAATAAAGAGTTGGTCTAGACCTGCTCTTCTTGGAAATAAGTTTTGTTGTGATTTGGCACTATATAAATAGCTTTGACTTGACTTAGATAAATTGACTTGACATGATATGTATAATCTGTGAACAATGCATTAGCAGCAGCTTTTAAATCTGCGTTCGTCATAATTAAATGAGATGGACGTGTTTTGCCAATACAGAAGCTCAGCTGAAGAACTGATTTCATCATGTCTTTGAAGGAATATGTTTAGTATTGATCAAGCCATTTCCAGTGGATGCACAAATGAGACATTATAAACTTCTTTCAAAGTTATATTTCCTGCTCCTAACAGAGCTGTCAGACATTTGACTAGCTGGAGATAAATTGACCTTATAAGAAGGTGCAGAAGCCTATTGACGTGAGGAGCCAAAGTTAATAGAATTGATTGTGGATACTGTGTTTGCTTTCTGCAGGGACTCCAGTGAATCGGATTCCTATCATGGCCAAGCAGGTGTTGGATCTCTACATGCTTTACAAGCTCGTCACAGAAAAGGGTGGATTAGTGGAAGTCATTAATAAGAAAATATGGCGTGAGATTACCAAGGGCCTTAACCTTCCTACCTCCATCACCAGTGCAGCTTTTACCCTCCGAACACAGTGAGTACGGGCACAGACCATGACCCTACCTGACATTACATGTGCTCACATTGCCCTCCTAACACCTGGCCATACACATGGATCAATGAGTTTTTTAAACAGTGACTAGTGATTTTCTGTAAAATAAAATATGATAATTCATTTTGTTTACATGTCCATCACAGGTTAATGTAATTACACAAGTAAACAAAGCACAGTCATCTTTATTTCCTGATATACATGTGTTCTTACATGTTCATCTTCTATAACCGCTTATCCGGTGTAGGGTCACAGGGGGGGATGGAGCCTGTCCCAGCTGACCTTGGCGGTAGGCGGGGGTTCACCTAGGACACACTGACATAGAAAGACAAAGAAACATTCACACTCATTTTCACTGATATTCAATTTAGAGTCACTAGTTCACCTCTACTGCATGTTTCTGGTGGTGGGAGGAAGACGGAGAACATGGAGGGAACCCACACAGACACGGGAAGAACATGGAGGGAACCCACACAGACATGAGGAGAACATGGAGGGAACCCACACAGACATGAGGAGAACATGGAGGGAACCCACACAGACATGAGGAGAACATGGAGGGAACCCACACAGACATATGGAGAACATGGAGGGAACCCACACAGACACGGGGAGAACATGGAGGGGCCCCACACAGACACGGGGAGAACTTGGAGGGAACCCACACAGACACAGGGAGAACATGGAGGGAACCCACGCAGACACGGGGAGAACATGGAGAGAACCCACACAGACACGGTGAGAACATTGAGAGAACCCACACAGACACTGTGAGAACATTGAGAGAACCCACACAGACAGGAGGAGAACATGGAGGGAAACCACACAGACATGAGGAGAACATGGAGGGAACCCACAGACACGGGGAGAACATGGAGGGAACCCACACAGACACGGGGAGAACCTGGAGGGAACCCTAAGACACGGGGAGAACATGGAGGGAACCCACACAGACACGGGGAGAACATGGAGAGAAACCACGCAGACACGGGGAGAACCCAGAGAGAACCCACACAGACACAAGGAGAACATGGAGGGAACCCACACAGACATAGGGAGAACATGGAGGGAACCCACACAGACATGAGGAGAACATGGAGGGAACCCACACAGACACGGGGAGAACATGGAGGTAACCCACACAGACACAAGGAGAACATGGAGAGAACCCACACAGACATGAGGAGAACATGGAGGGAACCCACACAGACACGGTGAGAACATGGAGGGAAACCACACAGACACGGGGAGAACCTGGAGGGAACCCACACAGACACAGGGAGAACATGGAGATTACCCACGCAGACACGGTGAGAACATGGAGAGAACCCACACAGACACAGGGAGAACCTGGAGAGAACCCACACAGACACAGGGAGAACATGGAGAGAACCCACACAGACACGGGGAGAACCTGGAGAGAACCCACACAGACACAGGGAGAACATGGAGATTACCCACGCAGACACGGTGAGAACATGGAGAGAACCCACACAGACACAGGGAGAACATGGAGGGAACCCACACAGACACAGGGAGAACATGGAGAGAACCCAAACAGAACAGTGCTAGTCCTCAGGTGGATCTGAACCCAGGACCTTGTGAGGCAACAGCACTATAAAGAATAAATAAAAAGGATTGTAGTCATTTTCACATCCTTTCTGAATTTTTCTACAACACAAAGACACATTGATGAACATGATTGTTTTAGTAAATACACACATTGTGAATTCGATGCCTGTTCCAAAACGCACAGAGGAAACATATAGTGGAATGAACAAAAGGCCTGTTTGGAATATTTCACAGGCAAACGGGTTAATTGATCATCATTGATCATCATTGATCATCACTGGTAATAGTATCATGCTTTATTTTTCAACTTGCCGCCTCAGTTGCGCTTGTGTCTGATGTGGAGGCATCACACATTCAGAATATGTGTATAGTTTATCAGTGTAACCATAAAATGTCTTATTCTTCTTATACACTGAATACACATTATTACATTGTTATTCATGTCCTACACAGTGCGCAAACTTTTTTGGAACCCGGGCTGTATAGTGTTATTATTTAGTATTAGTATATGTAGTATTAGTATAATAATATTATAGTCGATGGCTTAGCATTTAATCTGAAGTTTTGTCATGTTAATCTAGTCTTTTAGCAGTAAATTAGGAAATATTATTATTATTAATAAGATTATATAATGGAAAATCTCTTATCAGGTTGAAAGTTTTAACCCTGCATTAAGTTTCTGGTAACATTTGACCAAAATGACAGGATTGAATCTGTACTTTTTTCAGAGATATATAAAAACAAGTGGCAAAATGCCCATCAATATTAAAGAAGTGAATAATCTATTGATGTGAGCAGATGCTGTGCAGTAGTCAGAATCAGTCATATGATGTGTAATTGATCCAAATACAATAACGCATAGAACCGTATTTAATGAGTCACAGTTTAGACACAGGTCACAGCACAAACTCCTGACACTGAACAGATTGGTGGCAGCAGAGGTGAGATTTTTTTCTGCATGATTGAAAACACCTGGCCAAGGAAATTAAATCCCCGGTCTAATTAATGTCCTACTGAAACAACTGATGATGTCACGACTTCCACAAAACCTACATGACCAGGCAGTTGGGATGCTGATGATGCTGATGGTCTGAACTCTGCAGACACGTGTAGCACAGATGTTACAGATGTTATGGCTCATTGCACAGTGGAGGCAGATCACATTTAGTGACAAGTCCAGATTTAACTTGCACACAGCTGATGGTCGTAGGCGTTTGTATCGTCACCGTGGGGAACGCTATCCTGCAGCTCACATCCAGCAAGTGGACAATTTGGGTGATGATGTCATGATGTGTGGAGCCATTGCTAATGGATGACGGTCAGAACTTGTCTACATCCACAGTACACTGACAGCTATCTGTTACTGAGATACAGTCCTAGGTCCACACGTCATTCCCAGGATACAGCAATCAGGCATCACCTTCATGCATGAGAATGCCAGACCACATGTGGCTCATGTCTGTCAGGAGTAGACCTGGACCAGAACAATGACGCTGTCCTTCCTTGACCAGCATATTCACCAGATCTCAACCCAATAGAGCATCTGTGGGACGTTCAGGATCACCAGGTGAGAGAGAGAGATCCTGCTCCAGCAACACATGAACAACTTGTCTCAGCTCTGCAGGAAGAATGACGTCATCCTACAAGTCCAGAATAACATCTTATCCATTCAGGAGGTGTAAAGTAGTGATAAATGCTGGAGGTGATCACAACTGTACTGACTGTTGTTGTTCTCTGTCTTACCATCCACACTTTCTGACTTGTAAACATTAAGACAAAAACCAATAATCTGCACAAAAATGATTTTTCTGTGTGGCTAAAGGGTGAATAAAGATGTGAACCATAATTAGCCTTTGATATTTAATATGAACAGGTTGACATGACATCCTACAGATTTACGTTTCTACTGTTGCTCAGTATATAAATATATCACACATCAAATATCAATATAAAATCTAATGATTCTGCTTAACACCGACTGTGTGGGTTTTTACAATAAATTCAAGAAATACTGGAAGCCAATTCAACCTCATTAACAAAAATGATTTGGATCAATCAGTATTTCTCAACCCTTAATTTGAAGTATCTCTGAACGAAGTCGAGACTTTATGGAAGTGATTTTGCTGGTTGTTATAGGGTCATATGCACACATGCATCCAAACCTATGGTAAACTTTACATGACCTTTATAACCAGTGTGATAGGAATGATCAGTTCATGGAAATTAATTTCCAGACCATTTCATTTGGACACATTGTTCAGCTCTGTTTCAGTGTTTCCATCGTTTGCATCTGTGGACCTGAAGTTTTGTAGGTCAGATGTTTTTTTTGGAAACAGTTGCCTTTTAATTGATATTAGAAACATATTTCCTGTAGATTTTCACACAATATAGTGGATTTTATGTACACATCTGACAGCTCCTCCCAAATTCCTTTCACAGGATTGAGAGAGATCACAACCTTAGAACATACTGTAGATGTCTTCATTTGGAATCAGGTTATTATTTTTTCCATCACGAAAACCACGCAGATCCAACATCATCAGCAGAGTCTACATACGACACAATTTACCCAAAATAATGTGTAAATGATTGCAGTAGTGCATTTTAAAATCCCTAGAGAATCAACCAAGTGTGTGTTTGCATGCACTGACGTTGGTTCCGCTGATAAAACAGGCTAAATGGTTGCTGGTCACTAACATGCATCCCATCAGTAAACCAACTTCTCCCTCCCCAAACCTTATTTTGGAAAAATGGCCTCCTGACTGTAACTGTATTGTCTTATTTTTATTATTACTGTATTATTATGAATGAAATAGTGATAACAATATAAAAGATGATATTCAGATAACAACATAAAGCAGTCACAGTGATGTATGTGATGATAGGAGTCCAACAGTAATCATTAGAAATACATTGAATAGTTCATGTGTCGTGTATGGTGTAGTAGTGATCTCTCCTTTCATAGCCTTCCAGTCACTAGTTGTAAAAAAGTGATTAAACTCCAGTTAGCCATATATTTGATCATAGATCCAGGAGAAAACTAGATTCCAAAAGATTTGAGTTGTCATGTAAAATATAAATAAAAATGATAATAATGATAATTTAATAATGATGTAAACATGGCATATTGTATGTTGTATTTGTGCTGCTCTGACCTGAGCACATCTCACAAAGGATGACCAAATGATCACATTATTATTCATGTTTTGGACAGCATCCCAACTTTACCCTTATTAATGAGATCAGATTTCCTCATTTATGAGATGCTAAAAAATTACATGAGTCCACCGGTTGTGGTGGTTCAAGAGGAGGTGGAGCTGTCGTCCACTCACCAGAAGGTCGCTGGTTCGATCCTGGCCCTGCAGTCTACATGTTGAAGTGTCCTTGAGGAAGAACGAATGGTTGAATGAATGGTTATCGCCCTGATGGTAGGGTAACCTGGTGCACAGCACATCCCTGGGCGTGAGCTTCCCAGCCTGCAGTAGCTGCAGGAAGCCCTTCACACCCCCACAGCAACCTGTTCTCCCTCCTGCCCTCTGGTAGGAGATACAGGACTCCCAGGACCCTCACCAGCAAACTGAGGAATAAAATAGATACAAATCTGTATATATATACACACACATATACATTTCTTCTTTTCTTATATTTATATAATGATTTCAGTGTTTGGAACTATGTGACTTTATTATCAGCATTATTATCTGTAAATTGCTCTAATTGCTTGAAACAAAAAAACAACTAAACTAGAAATTCAACCTTGTTTTTAAGGGAATTACATGAAGCCGTTGACTAGTTTGTGTTTTGAACATCCATGATTTCATTGTGGGGCTGTTTTCTCAATCCCACTCCGACCCCGCAAAAAATGATTGATGATTAACAACATGAGACACGACACAGCGACAAAAAGCAGAGTAAATCATTGAAATCCTCTTCCCTGCAGGTATATGAAGTACCTCTACCCGTATGAGTGTGAGAAGCGGGGACTGAGCTCCCCCAGTGAGCTGCAGGCAGCTATCGACAGCAACCGGCGGGAGGGCCGTCGGCAGAGCTACAGCTCCACCATCTTCAGTTACTCTCCTGTGGGCACACCCACCCTCCTGTCCCCACCAAAGATACATATGGCCCACTTATCTGTGCCCTCTCACAATAGTGTCCATACCTCCCAGGTGCCTGTCATCAAGAAAGGTAAAGTAAAAATATTATCTATTACAACTGCAGACACGAGTATATATTCTATAAATGAAGCCAGAAGCCTCCCAGTTCTTAATTTAATTTGCCGTTGATACATAAAAATATCAATAAATACAGATGCAAACAGAGAATAAATCATGTGAAGTAATGGTTCCTGCACCTCTGAGCACATTGTACAGTAGACGTACACAATGCAGCTTGTTATTCATGTTCAGGTGTCTGTTAATCGGGTAACAAAGTGCTGGTCAGACATTAATGCTTACCTTTTATTAGTATTTGTGTCTGTGCATGTTTCTGATCACATGATACTTCAAAGGGAAGCACATCTCATTTCTCCTAAAGCATCATTTCTTCTCTCCTTGTATGGTTTCCTTGTATCTCATCATGCATCCTCTGTTGGAGGAATTAGGACACAAAAAAGACACAAGTAAGGGACACGAGGATACAGTTTTACAGACCTGGGATGTACTGTATCCACTAACGCACCACAAACAGCAGGCAGTACTATTGTACTATTGTTGCTGGTAGTTAATCTGTGATGTTAATTTATTAAATGAGATCTAGTTTTTATTAACAAATTGAATTATTACAATCTGCCAGCATCATTCAGACCCGGCATGTTTTTAACAGGGGGGTAATATTCATATTATCAACCCCTGTAGGTCATTAAAGGGTCGTTCCAAATACCTGGATCTCTGTCATACTGTGTGTGACATTATATTTTGTAGTGGATTTAATATGTTTATATAGCAACAATGGAAGAAAAGACTAAATGTGAACGTTTACAGCACAGAGTATGATATCAGACTCATTTATGGAGAGGTGATAGGAACTGTCACGTACAGTCAATTTACATGCCTTAATGTGGGACATGTGGAAGCATGCATTTGTGTATTTAGAGACCGATGCCACCCTTTTCTCTCCAGAGGAGGCCGTGAGCCAAATGGCCCTCTCCATGCCACCGAGCGGCCATCGAGCAGCAGCAGTCACTGCCCAGGTATCGGCAGCTCAGGCAGTGGCAGCCATCCAGGCAGCAGCCCTGGAGCAGCTCAGAGAGAAACTGGAGGGCGGGGAACCACCAGAGAAGAGGAAGATGATGGTGGCAGAGGAGCAGCAGAGGATCATGCAGCACACCTTACAGCAGAACCTCCTGGCAATGGCCACCCAGCTCCCCCTCAACATCAAAGTCAACAACAGAGGTGAGACAGGAGGACTGAACCAATGACCTGTGTGGACCTCATATGTTCTCTCTGAGTTCACTGGGTTCCCCTCATTTCTAATGATTCAGTTGTATCCAGTTCAGGTTATTAGTACAATGAGTCTGAAAAATGTATTAATTTAAGAAACACTAAGTGCGGAGGACGTGACCCCTGTGTATTTTTAATTACAGTATGGTTATTTCCCATTACTGTCCAGAAATAAAGGTATTGTGTTATTCCTCTGAGCTGCACTGGATGAGACGCTCCTTCATGACCATGAACACACACAGCAGCCACAGGGCAGAACAGTCCGACAGCACTGAGGGAGGGATGGAGCCTTTTCTCATCTTTACATTTACATGTGCATCTGACACATTATGTCACATATAGATAAACAAGATGAAATATGCTCATTCAGTATTTGTTGTGTAACGCTGACTCTGGGTTTGTGAGCAGCTGCACTTCTACTGCAGCAGCTAATGGTCCTGTCAGAGAGACTGAAGGACAAACGTCCACAGAGATCATCACATCAGGACTCATTTGAAGCTCCGCTCCACAGATTTTATGAAGACATAGTTTTTGTTGACTGCAGACACAAACCAGATTTTCAGGTGTGTTGTTGGGCTCTGCTGCAGCCACCACAGCTCCTGACAAGCAACAAGTCACATATGACTTAATGATAGATCTTAAAGGAAGAATAAGTGGCCTATCTGCTCAAGTGTGATATCATTTCTGTCTGCAGCACTGCCTCTTTTATATTAGTCATAGGAGCAGCAATAGTGATGGAAAAAGGAGTGAAACTCTGTCTCAGGTTAATCCTCACACATAAACACTGTTATTTAAAGATTACACCCAAACACTGTTATTTGTCTCCATCAAGAAGCACTTTGGTGGATACATTTAGCTTGATATCACAGCAGCACACTGAGATTAATGTGTGTGATGTTGGTCTGTTTCTTCAGACATTACAGAAACATTTATTCATTATTCTTTTCCATCTGTGTGCTGCTATAGGATCCATCCATAACTGACAGGTACAAATGGCTATAACATCTTTTGACAGAACTCTTTACTAATTCTCTCCTCATCCTGTCACTCACTGAATTATCACCAATACTCCACCAGGGCGCTCCTCTGGCTTCTTCTGTTCTCTTTCTAAATGCTCATATTGAGTTTTTCTGTCTCTTGTTCTCTGCCTCCTCTCTTGACAGATGATAGACAAGAGACCGCATTGAACCTGTCTACCAACGGCATTAGCAGCATCAACATGTCAATAGAAATAAATGGAGTTGTCTACACAGGTAAATAGAGGGGGCGTTTGCTGATGTAATTGCAGGCAGGAAATTCAATAAGTTATAGCAGCACCCTGGTGCTTAGTCCTCTTCGCAATTTGATGTCTTTGCTATAAAATCCATCTTAATGAAGTGGCTGTCCAATAGAGTTAAAAAAGTTAAATATCTCAAAATTGGGCCTGTGGATTTGAGGTCGATGGGGCTTATTGTCTTATGTGCCTGCCTAGAGTGTGTGCGTCTATGTGTAAATGGAGGAGGCTTGTGTCTGGAGGTAATTACTGCCTCTCTGCTTTAACATCGGTCACTCATGTCCAGGTATAAGCCTGGTGGCCATCACATCACATCTGAGCCCTCTGTCTGAGGACCTGACTCTCACTTTAATCCCACTATGTCTGGTTCTCAATACGACAATGTGAAACATACAACTACATATGAGTGTTGACTGGTTTATTAGAATATATTTAAACAGTCAGTGTCTTAAATTCAAAGGATTTCAGAATTACAGAATCACGATAAGTCAAGTCAATCTCACTGACTCAGCCAGAACCACTGATTTGTCTCAAAGGCCTTTACAATTTGCCCAACATGCACCAAAAAGAGAGAAAGACAAAGAGCAACAGAGACTGGCCTGTTGATCAGACAGCAGGATAATTACATACGACATGTGATACTGAATATATATAAGGTGTTCTATTCACCTATTGAACATACCTGTAGAGAAACACATGTTGTAATGTTGTAATTACAGTTTTTATATAACTGTAATTTCAACATTGGTGATAATAATATTACTATGTTATTATATATAATATATACATGTTATGTATATATATACATATATACATATATATATACATATATATAGGCCACATATTTAGGCCACATGTTTAGAATTCTCCCTTATTTTAAATCTTTATTCAGTTCCAACAGGATACATTTTTGTCCGTGGAAAGATGTAGACATTTAATGCAGTCCAGAGTTCTCTCAGTCTATTCTGTGTTCCTGGGTCACACACTGACTGGTTTGCTGAATTACACATTTTTAGGATGTTTCCAGAACATCATCAGGCAAAATCAGTTGTAAATCAAATAATCAAAAATGCAATTCTGCAAGTCAGGAGGTGGGGGGGGAAATAGGACATTTTCTACTTACAAATTATGACTTTAAGAGGCTATTTAACTAGTGATGTGGATTGATTAAAAAATGTAATCAGCTGTGATTAATCATGATTAATCGCAGGTTTGCAATATTGTTGGAATAAAGAAACACAGTGGTTATATGAGAGTTTTTTTATTTTATAACATAGCGTAGTTTGGATGAGTGTTTTTGTCCACAACATGCAGTTACAAAAAATAATGGGAATATAAACAGCTTGCCTGGGAACAGCTGGTGTCTACAGCGTCCTTTCTTGGCTTTTTTTACTGCTGTACATCCATAAATATTGGAGGCGGTCTGGATAATGCCTTAAATCCCTGGTCTTCAATGAACTTAATGGGCCTGTAGTCCATGGTGATCCATTTGGCGATTGCAGTGGTTCGTTTGTTTGCTGTCACTTTGTTCACAGACTTCTCCTTGCTCAGTGCCATCGTGGTTTGACTGACGTAGTTTGAGTTGGTCCTATCTCAGTGCTAGCATCTTTGCTAACATCCACAAAAATGGGTTTTGCCTGAAGATTATACTTCAGACTCGCTGTGCTTCACAAGACAGCTCATCGATGCAAAATGTGCACACAACTTTGATTTCATATAAACTTATGGAAACTTCTTAAAGACACGTTTCTGTAATACAGCCATGGTGAAAATCTGTGCTGGAGTTACGGAGGAAATTGAAACTTGGTATTTTGATTGATTTGCATTAAACAACAATGAACACATGAAGGTTTCCAGATTTATCGTCAGCATGAACGCGTTGACAGCCATAAATTGAACATAAAAGGCATGTCTTTGAGATCTATACAATCTAGTTCTATGTCTTTGCTCAGAGAGAATCCAGTCATTGTGTTGTTCAGATTGTCGTCTAAGAAAAGCTGGTGAAATTGTGTCCCATGTGTCACATTGACTTTGACTCTGGACTGGACAGATAGTGGAAATCCATCTTTAACTCACCATGGGGTGCATCGGTAACTCTCACAACCCATATTAGCAGGGACAAAGTGACAAAGTACAGTATGTGTGTGTGTTTGAAAGTAGGATAACTCAAAAACCTTAGAACAGATTTCAGTGAAATGTTGTGGAATACTGGGCCCTGGTGGGAGGAGGAGCTTACAGCTTGAGGCTGTCTCGATGTTCCCCCATGAAACAGGAAGTAATAAGTCCACTATCTATGCTTAAATCTGCCCGAACGTCACAAGTTGATTAAGTTAGTTCCAGCCTGAAGACATCCACATTGCTCAATTCAGTGTAGCTGTAGTACCACCTAGTGGCAACAGGAATGTAACATGGAGTGAAATTCCTGCCAAAAGTTAACAAACAAAACATGATTCATGAAACATGATTTGTCTTGGATTTGTCATATATATATATATATATATATATATATGACAAATCCAAATTCAAATCCAAAAATTTGGACACAGTTTCCCATTCAAGTGGATGGAACAGATGAAAAGGAAACGGCTTGAGTGTTTTGTTACTGTCTATACATATATATATATATATATATATATACATATATATATATACATATATATATATATATATATATATATATATATATATATATATATATATATACATATATATATATATATAAATATATATATATATGACAAATCCAAATTCAAATCCAAAAATTTGGACACAGTTTCCCATTCAAGTGGATGGGAAGGTATGTCCAAACTATCGACTGGTACTGTATACATATATCCTTAATATCCAGTAAGACTGAATGCTGGAATTAGAAATAGAGGAATTGTATAGAAACTGTAAATCTGCCTCAGGAACATTTTATCATTCTTCAATTTATCTGGATAAATGTGGACAAATTTTATCTTAAGGTGCTTTCACTCCTGAGAGTCCGGACCAAGGTCCGATCCAAGGTCCAAGGTTTAGTTACATTGTTTACATTTGATCCGGTTAGTTTTGGGTTCACGTTAAGATTTTCCAAGCGCTCTGAAGAACTTTTCCTGACATACCTACTTCCTGTGGTCTTCATATGTGGGCTGTGTCTCCCTATACCTGATGATTGATTGGCCAGAATTCTGTCCAGGTCATCACAAAAGGAACTTCTCATTAGTAGACACACCATGTGCATCTTGACAAACTGCTGTTTCTTTACCTTTGGGTGCCATCGCTCTCCTATCCTCTCTCTCATCCTCTTTTACATCCTGGTCAATGTCAAATAAAAGTTTCAGCATTTTTATGTTTTTTTCCACCTTACTTTTTTTTCTTGTCAGATCATATCACTATTAAATCCCTCATCTCTTCCTCTCCCCATGTGTTACCGCGGGTTCTGTTTGTTTTTCTTCTCTTTTTGTTTATTGGCAGCAGTAACTGCTGTGACTGCCTGTAATTAATCCAAAGGTCCAAACCATCCAAAAAGTGCTTTCACACTGTAAATGAACCAAACCGGAACAAGACCACGTCTTTTTGTCAGATCAAAGAGCAGCTGTTTGATCCAACATTGTAAAGATGTAGAACTGAGCATTCTTGTATGTCTGTGAAGAAGATGATGAAATAATTAGTCATTTATTTTATCACTGTATTTATGCCGTATTATTTTGGATGGATGTTGAGCTCTTTATAAGAAGGAAAACTGGACAATCAATCCAAATTCAGGACAGAGACATTTCTATATGTGTTAAAGGTAAAGGACAAAGATGTTATTCATTCTGATTTTATTGTTGGGAAAATTCCACCTTCATAAAAAGAAATGTCTGAACCACATTTTGGTCCCTCTCAGCACCCTGCTACAATATGGCACTATTTTTTACACACAGTTAGGACAAACAGTTTCCTTGATAGATTTGTTTTGAACCAATCACAACTAATTTTTTATTAAATTTTATATACCCTGGAAGTGAGCAGTTTTGTGTGTAAATATTGTTTTCAATAAAAAGCACTATCCAGCTAATGTCAGACAGAATGAGTCTGTGTATACAGATATCTATGAAACAGTAACTTATGGAGTTTAGTTAACATTTGATTTTTCACCAGCAGCAGCCACAGACTCATTCTGTCTGACTTAGGGTCAGACGGTATTGAATGTAATCTGGAGGCTGAGGCTTACACTTGATGTTTGTTCCTTAGGTGTCCTTTTTGCTAAGCAGTTGGCCATAGCAGCAATGACAGGACACCGTGGGAGACACGGCAACTGTCAGGCTCAGGGACAGATGAGTCCTACACAGTTCCAGCCCTCCTGCTCCTTGTCCTCTTCCTCGTCCTCTTCCTCTCTCCATGGACTCAGAAACTCTTCCCCCTGAGTTCATGTCCTCCCCACCTCCTCTTCCACCTCAGCCAAAAGGAGATCCATTCTCTAAAGCAGGTGTAGGTCAAATAAAAACAGATTAAAAAGCAGCAAACATGCAACGAAACAAAAAAAAACTAAGAGCAGTTGCCCGCTGCCCTTATTCTCACCCCTTGCTCTGAATTGGCAGAGTTTTTGAAGACATGTGTTCATGTGTTCATGTCCTCAAAGACATCAGATCACAATGCGGAACAGTTCAGCAGCATGGTCACCAAACCAAAGGTGCAGCTTGGATGAAGCCAAATAAAGACTTCTTCTTGTCCAGCTGAAAAGCAAAGAAAATACAGTTGTTGGTTAAAAGCTTTCAGTCCAAAAATCACTGCTTACAGTTGATACCAAAGAAGAAAACAAATCTATGCTGTTTGATCAAACCTGAACATTACAACAGGAATACAAAAAGACAAAGCCCATCTGGAAATGAGGACGTTTGCTCCTGAAAGGCTCCTGCTTAGAGCCGTGTGGTAACATCGACTTCATCAGGTACTGTTTACCACCAGACACTTAGTAATGTCTCTGTGTTTAACAGTGAGGATAACATATGAATGGACTTTATTATCAATCCTAATATGTGGATGTCCTGTGTAGCTGAATGACTTCAGCCTGAGTCTCTTCACTGAAACACAGTCAGCAGAAAATCACTAGTTAACTAACTAACTAGTTAGCAGGCCAGTGGAACCAAGCAAACAAGGTTAACTCATAGCTCTATCATTTAGTATGTAACCTAAACCTACTGTCCTACACCACTACTGCTTATAAACATCATATTAACCTGTTAGGGGCTCAGCCTAGGATATTGGACCCTGGAGGCCCGCTTGGGTCTTGGGATCTGGGGCAGTTACAAGGTCTGCCCAGTTGGTAATCCAGCCCTGTATATCATACACACAATTAAAATGGGTAGCACACAGTTTACAAATACAATTAAGAAAATAAGAACGTGCACAGTCAATTAATTTGAGTTAAAACACACTTGGAAACTTGGAAATAGAATATTTCACCATAGATTTGTTTTGTGTTTCACATAGTTAAGGTCAGTTTATCATCCATTTGAGAACAGTAGGAGTATAGTTATAGTCACATAGTAGTATGTTATCTATGATTAGCTAGAATGCTAATCTGATAAAGGCTATTGTTACCATCATAGTTACGTGAACAGATCACTGTAATTAATCACGTGTGCTGACTTCTGTACAGGCAGAAACTCTATAAGAGCAGAGCTGCTCAAAGCAGTCAGTGTGGCCACAACAAGCAGTATTTTATCATTCTAAGGCCTGACAGGACGGACACTGACATTAGTTCAGTCTTTTCTTCTTTAAATGACTGCTGCTTGATTATGACATGATTTATGTCTGATCACAAGAACACATAGTTTTAATCATGGAATAAATTAAATTATAAGGCAAGCTTGTTAGTGATGATAACAGAATATTTTTCTCACGATGACCAGAAAAGTAAAACATGTTATTCTCTCTGCCTTCCAGAGTGGACAGAGACTGTGACAGATTACATTTATGTGATGCAAGCATTGTTCCAGCCCAATGCTTTCCTCATTTATGATGGTCAATATTGCAATCAACATAATTACTCCACTGGTTGTGGTCAGAAATACTTACAAAAGTGTGTTACAGCTGCAGAACATCAGACTGAATTGTTCTTGATGACATTTCTGCAACCCTCATGGACTAAACTCTCACCTTGAAAAGAGCAGAAGCATTTTTCAACACTAGACATCACTAAACGAGCACAAACCTCAGTTTCCCCATTATGTCATTGCACCTATAAACAGTCATCCCACGATGCTTTGACACTCATATTGTGACTTTGGATTTTTCCTTTGGAATCTGGAATCACATTGGTGTCATTATTAGTTTGATAGTTATTCTAGAAAAACAAGATATGTCAAATTTGACCCCTAACTGAATCAGCACAGTTTCAGCTACAATCTGATCTCAGGTCAGTCTGGATCATTATTATTAGTTCTTATCTCACAGTAGTGAATTTTCAGAGCCCTATAAATGTAAACATTCTGGATCCAGAATATTACCTGGATCTAGATCAGACTCTGATGTGTGCTAGATCTCATGGTGATGTCATCGTGTCATTTTTGTCCAATCATTGTAGACATTATCCATGATAACTCTAATTGTTCCACAACAGTACAGAATCCTTTAAAAGCAGTCTGGATCCAGATGATGGTCCGGATCACCAGCAGATCTAATAGGACCGTACCCTAACTCTCAAAAAGTGTATCAAAATCTGTTCAGAACTTTTCAAACTTTTTCTAAAACACAAACAAACAAATGAACCAACGCCGGCAGGCAGAGGTAAGAATGAGTCAGAAGCACAGATGTAATGTAATGTCAGAGCTTTGAAGAATACAAATACATGTCTTTAGGAAAATCACACTGTGGTTTTACTGCATATTTATATATGCAGGTTTCTTTTTTTTGTATTAAACTGTGTCTCTGATTAGAGAGCATCTTCCTGGTTCATTTGTCTTTTTCCTCTCATTTCCAAAACAATGTATTTTCTTTATTGTGAAGGGATGGGAACCAGTTTGAAGATAAGCATTTAATTGCAGGTTTTATGTATCCTACAGACATTGCATTCAATTCATTTACTTACAATACCTTCTTGAATGCAGATACCTCCCCATTCTACCTGTATATAGTCATTGTAAAGTATGTATAAAAACTACACCTCATATTTAATTTATTTTTATTGTACAGCCACTTGAAAAATCAATGTTTTATTTCAAATGATGACTGGATTTTATTTAAACTTTATTTATATTTTGAATGATTATGTCAAAGAAGGGAATATTTTGTTGACACACATCTACCTCATGAGCTACAGACTGTGCCAACAACCATGTCCACAACTGTAGTGTTTCATGTATTCATGTATACAGTATGTGTAAACTCAAAAACAAAATAGAAGACATTTAGACATTACATTGGATATTATGTCAGCGTAATAAAACAGCCTTTTGTGAGACAGTATGGAAACTTATGATAACTGATCCAATCTGCTTTAAAACACTGAGGCCATTACACCTATACTTAGTCCACAAGAGAGTCGACCAGTTGACTTTTACACTGTCACTGTATACTGAATACATACATACTGAATGTTGTCACACTTTGAGAACCAAATTTAATGACCTTAATGGATACATACAAAGAAAACTACTACAAACTAATACAGGAAATTACATCGGATTTTCATTCACATGATTCATATTCAGTTGGGCTATAGTTGTGTTGAACTCTTTAATCTGCTTTTCTGATTAGGCCACATGTTAATTCACACAACTGAGCTTTAATTTGCTATTTTGGAAACTGCTCCAGTTGAACAGTTCGGTGTGTTTAGTTTAGGTGTGTGACGACTACTGAAGTGAGGTTTGGAGAAGACATCTTTGTTTTTGTAGTTCTTGTGTTTACTTGAGATGATCTTTACCAATCAGACAGTTGTGCATGTAGATTCATCAGATCCAAGAAAAGAGTTGTTTTCTCAGAATTGATGTCGCCTCTTTGAGCACTGAATCAGTATATCAGCCCTCAATAATGAGGCAGACCTCAACTAATCATATTGTCGTACTATAGCTTGTGTCGCCGAAACCCTCATAACTTTAATATTAATTGTGAGATGGGAGAAGTTACATTAGGCATCTATGGTTCAGGAGGTAAAAGACCCATTCATTTTCACACTGTCAGGGGACTTTAGGTGAACCATTAGCACAAAAAATACAACAAGTTTATTGGTAAAACTTAAGAATTAGATGCACATATTTAACATTAAGACTTGCTTATTGTGTTTAATATTAGTGGCATACTGACACAATTAATCATTATAAAGCACTTATTATCACTTTATTCTTCTTAAATACTACTTAATGATAGTAAGTGAGGTTTAATGTGTGAATTGCTATCATTATGGGCCTTAAAGGCTGTTATCCCTTATTAACACCTTAAAAATATGGTCTATTTGTATGTAGCTAAACAGAAAATTACAAGTATTAATAGTGTCCAAATAACTCTTAATTAAGTCTTTGTAACCTATAATATACTCAGAATTCTGAAGAGTAGTCTTCCTCAACTAATTCATTAGTAGTTTGAGTCTCAATACTAGTGTCAACCTACTAGTACTGATAGTAAGGAAGGAATCTCCACTTTAATATGTGCTTATAATGACTAATTATAAAGTGTAATGCATGTTAATAAGCAATTAGTTAATGATTAATATGTATACCCTGATCTAAAGAGTTACCATTTTATAGATAAAAGTGAGGACATTAGGCTCTTTGTTGTGTAGTAAAACTGAGGAGATGTGTCAACTACTACTCCCATGGAGATTTTCAGTAAAAAGAAATAAGATAATGCTTTACATTATGATGCATGTGTCACTATCTGAATCTACAACTAAACATTATTCTTTTTCATGGCATTTTAACAATTCATTTTTAAACTATTACAGTATTGTGCACTGAATTCTGCTTCGATCATTTGTCAGTTTTCATTTTGATAAGTGGTTGTGTCAACAGTACATGTGACGCTGGTTCAGCCTCGTCTCCAACTAATGACATTATTTGTTTTTTTGTGTATGTTTCTACCATGATTATGTTTTTTATCTTCACCAGAAAGTTCTTATTTCACCGTTGAATATTATTGTTCCTTAAACTTAACATTTTTGTAACTTACCGTGTTTGGGAGGACAATTCTGACTGATCTAGTCAGCCAATGGCAGGCCTGCACTCACAGCCTTGGAGAGTGTCAGATAATGTTTACCTCTGATAGGCTTAGCAGCTGACACCAGTCTTCAGACCCACCTGTAATACCAGACTGTGTACAAATAAAGTTGACACAATTCAACCTGACTGATCATTTAACTGTCTACAGGAGTCCTGTGTTTCTGTGTTGAAGAACACATCATCATTAATGTGCTGTAAAATATCCTGTAAATACAAGCTTCCTTTCACACTTAACATCTCTATAGAACACTTTATGACAAGGGTCACATGGCTGATGCCCAGATTCTGGGGCAGGTCTTGGATCACCAATTGTGATGATGAATTATATTCAACAGTATCTGTGAACCAGGACCATCATCACATTCCTCGATGAGGAACGCAGAAATTCCAGTTGCTTAAAGGAAAAATACAAACATATTGGATGACATAGTCAAGTTTGGTAGGGGTAAAGTAACAAAAGTTACGTTAGTCAATCAGAAAATTCAGTCAGTGAGTGAGGAAAAAAAAAGCTTTGATTTATTCTTGTTATTGTATTTGTTACCTTTAATGGGAGAGGTTGTTCCTGTCAGGTTATATCATGTTTTTCTTTCTCCATAAATGCCTGGTGCCATTTTCCACCTTAAAACTTGCTAAGTAGATACCACCAGATGGGTTTTCCCATAAAAACTTTACAAGTCTGAGCAATTGAAATGTCCATGAGATGCCTATCCAGGTTTGTAATGGGCAGTATGACGCCCTGGATCAGGCCTCATTAAGGACAGGATACAGGTGCTCCTGATCGGACAACCCTGATTCAGAGTCTGTCTTTTTAAGTACAGCACCATCCTCAGTCCCTCCTCCTTTACATAATGCTGAATGATATCAATCATTGAACATTTGAGGCTGATTATTTGTACCAAGGACTTTTTCAAACTGTCACCACGCTCACTTGATTTTTAGGACATAACCAACGGCAGAGAAGACAACCAAAGAGGAAAAATAATATCATGTTGTTTACTTTGTATTTTTGTTATGCTGTGCTAGTAGTATTTAGACAGTCACTGCTTTAATAAATATGTATAATTCTTTAAATGTTTAGTTTATTTCATTTTCATTTTCACTGGATTGTAGTGCTCAGGGGTTAAAATGTTAAATAAAAGAAGGTGTTTTGTGTTTTGCCATTTATCTTGTAGCATATTTAGAAATAAAAACATGCTTTTAACTTGAGTGAAATGGTTTCTGTGTCATTCTTGTCTTTAAAGTAGTGGGACTCCTAATTAAGAATACAGATTTGCTTCCATTTCCCTATTATCATGAAGAGATGACATTACCTTGGCCTCCAGCATTACCTTGACCTCCAGCTCCACCCTGAGGAATCTGGGAGTTATGTTTGATCGGGATATGTCCTTTAACTCCCATGTCAAACACATTTCTAGGACTCCCTTGGAATAATTAGCTCTCTCTCCCTCCACCAAACACAACCAGGCTGCCACAATGTGCAGATGGAAAATTAAACTGGGTGGAAGCATTGCAAATAGTTTTCATGCGAAGCAAAGTCACTGAGTCACACATCTCACACCACATAACTGCTTGCAGGTTACCCATGTCTGTGCCTAACTACAGAGGTCCATACAATGGACCTGCATTTGAGTAACTAGAAAAAGAATTGGCTGACTATGTGCGCCACCTAACTACTATGAATAGAACCATTTTTAAATAGGTGAGAGGTGCTAGGGTTGACAGGGCAGGCAAGGTTCCAGAAGAAGTGAGACAGGTCCAACCAAGCATATGTAAGTAAGGGTCTTCAACTGAGGGTGGGATAACTGAGGGAGAGAAGGCCTGTGCAAGGTGGTTCTAGCAACCCCAACCACAGTGAAGGTGGAGGAGAAGCCAGTCTGGTATCATCTCAACCAGTGCTGCAGAGCTGCTGAACCTGGACAGGGAGGCGGTCAGAGACCAACTGCAACAGGCTGCCAATCATCCGGGTGCTGATTGAACGGAGGAAGATCAGGGGCCATTTTCAGTTCCAGAGAAGCCTCTGGAGGGTATCTCTGCAGGCAGAGACTGCATCAGAAGTCGTGGAGCCAGGCCCCCCCACATGAGAGGGAGACCTTAGAGCACAGCAGCAGGGGTGAGACTAAACCAGACATTCCAGAACCAGCACACAAACAGTGGCACCAGATTTTTCAAACCTGAGCACTATCAATTTAGATAACTGGTTATGAAGTCTGTAGTCAACACCAGCAGTCAGAGTTTGGCACCCAATCAGGAGGATGGGGTGTGGCATAAGAGGCAGCATCAGCATTTTCCTTATTAGCATGGCAATGCTTTTCTACAGAGCCCCTCTGGTGACATTGGACGAAAAAACAATAATGCGTGGCCACGCGTTAGTATGTTATGGCCAGAATATATGAGACCTCTTGTCATCTCCATGCAGTCACTGTTCATGGTTGCTGTAACCACTTTGCTGGGTTCTTGCAGCCTTGTTACTTTATTTGACACCTGCGCGATGTGATCAAACTGTATATTTGCTGCGCTACACCTGCTTCATTCGCAGCCCAACATGCGGGACGTAGAAACTAAGTGTGTCTGTGGACACCGTAGTTTTCAGTTGTGTCTAAGACAGCATTGTATGTTATAGAGTTGAGAAAATAATGGAATATAACTTGATTGAAAGAAAAGGTTGTTAAATGAAATATGCTGAGACCAAGACATGATTATAATGACAATTTGCAAGCTTAAGAGTATGAGGAAAGAAGAATTGTGTAATGAAGTGTAATGCTCACATCAAATCAACTGTCCTCCACAGACCTGCAGGTTTTATTGACTCCTGGAAATAAAACCGTATCATTGAACTCAGTCTAATTAAGAGTCTAATTAATGTGTTGAAAGTCTGAATCTTTTTTTTTCCATAAATGTTAAAAAGCATACATACATTCTCCTACAATTTAAGGTAAAAGAATAAAAAAAATAAAATAAAAAATAAAAACAACATATCAGATGATACATGTATGATTAGTTACTACTTAGCATTAAAACATTAGAGACTAATTACCAATGTAGACATTTTTTCTTTATTAAGAATTTAATGAAGGAACAAAACCAACAAAAATTATAAATGTTGGTTGTGTATTTCTGAAACCACTATATTTTATTAATAGAATTAGTATTGTATAGAGGTGGGCTGCAGGGTTTATGATTATGTGAAATGTTAATGATTCATTGTGGTATCTTTTTTTTCTTTTTTGGAATTTCAAAAGTAAAAATAATTTTAAAAATATTATCCATACAATCTTTTCAGATAAATGTGCCCACAACTCATATCTCAAAACCCGGGACTAATAAAACCAGAACTATCTGCAAACCTTTATGTTTTTTCTGTGTTACTTGGGTGAAGTGACTCCTCAGAGATTGAATGACCAGCTCTCAGTAGTATGCATATCATTAAACATGTTGCATTGTAACCTCTGTTCTCTGAGTGAAGAGACTTATCTCTGTGTATGTACAACATGAACAAACGCCTGAGCTGTTGGGACAGCTGTCAGCTGCCAACGTGTGCTCGAGTGCAAGATGCTGCCCAGAGCCTCACCAGACCAGGAGGGTGAGAGGGTCTCTAAAACTAGCCTGCTAGATGACGAGCTACATAACAACTATAGGCTCCACCCCAAAACTGGTCAATGACACGTCACCGATCCTGTAGGGGAACCATGGACAACAACTGCTGAGTAGCGCTCAAAACCAGGGGATCAGATTCCACCTTATTCAGTCGGTTTAAATCGGATCACTGTAGACGACGTTGACCAGGTAGCTGCTGCGCAGACCCCAGTCAGAGGTGCTACTTCCAGTGGAGGTCCACGGGTAGAACCTGCATACCTGCACTCGCTGCTTAGTATGCCTGCTGGATTACCTCTGAGATCCAGTGGGACATCTTAGACTGAGATGGTGGTTTGGCACACAAGGAGCTGTTCAGAAACCCTGCGGCCTGTGTGGCCCAGATGTATGACATGCTTTAACAGGGCAAAGTGGGGACTGACCCTGCCCCAGATCTCCCTCTGCTTGTGGGGACAAGGAGGGAAAAAATCTCTTGTTGGACTGAGTTGAGCATCCAAGGAGCATAGGGAGAAGGGCAGATTGGGACAAAGCACTACTCCACTATCAGCCAGCCTACATCTGCAAAGTTCTTCATGTATTGATAGGGCTTGGATTTCCCTTACTCTCCCTGTAGATTTCCCTGCCAGAAAAAAAGAAGAAAACGTGAGGCTCTCCGATTCAGGAGGCTCAAAAGGGGGTGTGCTGCAGAGAGTCTGACCGCCATACTGCAGAGGATGTAGCCTCCCCCCTCATCCAGCTGAGCATGTAGGAACAGTAGGATCTCATGGGCCTTACATGTGAGTGGGGTAGCTTGGGCTGCTCTGAACCATGACTCAAACATATATATATATATATATAGTATGTTGCTCTTGTGCATGGATCCCATGCCCTCTGAAGGGTCTAGTCAAAGTCCCTCTGAAAAGGGGTGAAACGGAGCCCCTTGGGCTTGTGAAAGCAGATCTCTCAGGCTGGGAGCTTTCACTGTGCCCCACCTATCAGTGGTGGGATGTCCACCACATAAAAGGGGCACATAAAGAAGGCCTTGGGACTACTGATGGGCCAAAGCGTCTGCACCAAGGGGTGGGACGTCCCTCCCCGGGGACAAGAACTAAGCGGTGCTCTTGGTTGACTCAGTGGAAGCAAAAGGTCTGTCTCAAAGCGGCACCAGATCTCTACCACAAGTGGCCCTTTTTTTTCCAGCCCAGGGACCTGTACCTGTTTGGGGGAGGGATTGTGTGACTCCTGTGCAATCTGGGTCCTACTACAGCTTCTCAACATGGCTCATTCCTTTTCCTGGACACCAGCACCCACAGTTAGGCTGCACCCCACCGCATAAGTGCAATACCGCATCATGTGCTTTGGTTGTGCTTAAAAGCCACAAACGAGATGAGTGGCAGCACCACAAGAGGAGCGAGACACCGGCTCTCTTCTGCACATGGCAGCAGATGTAAAACTGTTGGTCTCATAAGTAGAGTGCTGATTTGCTGTTGCTTGTCTTTCTTCATCTCTTCTGATCATCATGTTCTGACTGCCAGTGCAGCTGATGTGTCTTACAAAATGAACCACATCATCTGTCAGGACTATGTAGCTGGGTAGAGATAAAGTCTCAATATGATAGAGAAAAACTGGTTCTCTTCTTTGGTGGGCCTGTCAGTGCAAACCTGTGTAGAAACACACTCAGCAATATCCACATTCATAGTCTGGCAGCATACTGGTGCTGTGGCTAAAGCTGTTGCCTCACAGCAGTTCTGGGTCTGAGCACTGAACTGGAGCCTTTCTATGCAGAGTTTGCAGGTTGTCCCAGTGTCTGCACAGCCTCCTCCCACTGTCAAAAGACACTCTAAATTGCCTCTCTCTCGCTGTGTGGACTCCATGATGAACTGGCGACCTGTCCAGGCAGGATATATCCTACAGGCAGAATGATGCAGTTAAACATGGTGTCAGGGTTTGACAAGCTGATTATCCGATAGCTTCAAGGAGTACTGAGAAATGTAACATAATATATTGTATATTCTGCATTGCAATATGTATTTTTTATTTACATAAACTTAACGAACGCTGAGGTGTGACTTCAGGCAGATAATGAAGAGTTTTTCATTTCTCATTAAAGACCAAAAGACAATAAAATAATCCAATTTGAAAAACAAAGATTTATAAACACAATTAATGGGATTTAAAAGTGGAGTGGAAAACTGGAAACTCCTATTCAGTAAACGCAGACAGCTGAACTGATGCAGTTCTGTTGAGTGCAGCACTAAGCAGGCAAAATGGGGTAAAGATTGGTTAATTAAGGCTGACAATCCTGATGTAATTAGGAGCAGCAAAGATTGGTGGCCACCGATGGCAAGGCTAGGGTTTGCAGGTAATAGACTTATTATAGGGGCTGGCTGAATGTTACTTTATACTTCTGAATAAACCAAAACAAATTAGGAGAAGTCGTGTAATAATGGGCTATCTTGTCAAGGGCTGAGAGAAATCCATGCCCCAATAACACAGTGTTAATTTTATGCACCACTGACAAGCACAGTGCTAATCAATAACAGCACAATAAAATAAGATGAAGCATCAATCTGCTGTGAAGGTGTTGCACTTGTGAGCAGATAGAGAGAAAAACACAGACACACATAATGAAATTTGTGCACAATGTGCTTCATCCAGAAAGACTGATTCAGCAGGACTGCAGAGATCCTAACCCTGAGCTGTCAGGAAAACCTTTAGGGGCCAGAGCATCGTCGTGTAACTCAGTGTGTTTATTCTGTGGTTTTCTATATTTATTTTCATGAAAATGTCGTCAAACACCAACAAACATGCCCAGAGATCAAGTTCAGTGTCTTGAATTTGCTGAGGTGATGCCTATCAGACATGGCAGGTGTTTAAAGATGCTGTCTTTCACATTGTTTACAAGAGGATAGAATTCAAAATTCTTAAAAATCCATTCCTGATATTCACATCACTACATCTGCCATGACCCCAACATTTAGCGGATGTTTTTCTTGAACACTGGAGTTTCACTATTTACAATGGATACACTGTGGCTGAGTTTTTGATATTTCAAAAATCTGGTACAATATTTTGTGAAGGCCAGTCTGAACCAGTCTGAAGGTAAAAATTGTTGGAGGAGAGGTTGTGGGAGGTTTATTACATTTTATAGTTTTTGTCAGGTCAAAGCACGTGAATATTTTTGCTCAACTGGACCTACATTTTGGTTAAAGTTGAAAAGTTGCAGCACTTATGGCTGATTTGTTATGAATTTTTAAAGTTTTAAACTTTAGAGTCACTCTAGCACCACCCAAATTTAATGGAGTCTTTTCTCAACCAAGACCCATCCTCCCACCAAGTTTCATGGGAGGACATTCAGCTGTTTTTGCATAATGCTCTGACAAACCAACCACTTGACACAGGTGAATCCCACTACTACTTAGACTTTTGCCTTATCTCCGCCAAGGGAAGAGGTTGTGTTTTTGCTGGCATTGGTTTGTTGACTTGTTAACAAGATAACACAAAAAGTAATGGACGGATTTTGATGAAATTTTCAGGAGATGTCGGAAGTGGCCCAAAGAAGAATCAATTAGATTTTGGTGCTGCCACATGTACACTTGTAATGTAATGATTACAAGGCTCCACAAGATGGGGCTGTCTGCCACAAAATGACTGAAATCTGAACCTCCACTGCTGGCACTGTGGCTGTCCTGACAAATTTATCTAATTGTTTCATGTCCATATAACAGCTTATGAATTTCAACATAACATTACCCCATTTTAATATACTTCCTTTTCTCCTGCCTGTGTGTGTGGTTTGGAGTTTTGTGTGTGGAGATGAGTGCATGGCAATATGTGGAAACTGAGCTGCCTTGGCAGAGGTCTGCACTCTCCGAGTGCTTTCTAGTTTTCAATGAGACATGACGAAGATCTTTTTAGATCATATAGTGTCCATTTTTGTTAATGATACACAAGGCGATTTAATGATGTGTTTGGTTTATTTTATTTATGTATTTTTTATTTGGAAAAATATAGGTCTACATCATCATTTTTTTAATTACTTAGACAAGGAGGATAGGAAGTATTGGATTTTAATTATTGTAATTCTATCATTGGGATCAAATGTTTGAAAAACCCTAAATCTTCAGTTATTTTGGTTAATGGTTTTGTTTACAAGATGAACAAACAAACTATTTTAAACAATTATAGAATTCATGAAATTCTATAATTATTTACAACTTCAAAGTCATGTTCTGTGTGTATGAGATGCTCATAATGTATTTGATATTTTAAGTAAGGTTACCTCTTCACACTATTCAACTGTTCTTTTCCTGAGTTTATAATGGTTCATACTTTCTCATGGGATGTTATTGTAACAGGGTAGACCTGTATCATCACACTAACTCACCTTCACACTGGGAGTGGTTTTGTGTGTGGGTGTGTCCATCGTGACCAAATGAATGGATTATTTTGGTAATATAAAACACTGCACACAGCCTAACAAACACAGCTGTGTGTCTGCTTTACCTGACAAATAAATGAAGACAGAGTGGGAGACGGAAAAGCCATCCTCTTAATGTCTGCCTGTAGACAGACTCTGTCGGTCTGTGGTTCCCTGTGGTGGTGAAGACTAACCACCATCAGAAACAGACAGCAGCAGAGTGAGCAGGAAGGGATGGCAATGACACATAGTGACTGTCAGTGTTTCCCTGACCTCTTCTGGTTGAAGGTTTCAAATCGGTTGCACCAGCAGTGATGCTGGTTGTGGTCTGAAGTTTTATCTGTTGCATCTGTAACCACACCCAACAGTGACATCTTATTCTCAAACACTTAAACATCACTGCATGGAGATGAGAATTACAACCATGGAATTAATGCAAAAACAAGATTTTAGTTATTCTTAAAACAGCTCCAAAGTGTATTTTTTACAATGCGATGTATGAAATGACAATTGGAAAACAATATGAGAACATTTGGAAGGTGTCTGTTAGTATTGATGACCCTACAGAGAATCATCATGACTCTGCAGTTCCCCTGGCTTCATAACGCTTTATAGTGTCTGCTGGTTGTTTGGTTGTCCGTCCTGCAGCTTCACCATTTAGTTTGACTTTCACTGCTCTCATAAGTCAGAGAAAATAGAAATCCCAGAGATGAGCAGCAGACAGAGGACAGACACAGACAAAAAGATTAGCTGGATATTAAATCTAAAAATAATTGAAGAGACTGAATGTTAGTGAACACAAACATAACTAGAAAATAAGGATTATGTCCCTTAGCAATAGAAATGTCAGCGTTATGTTCACAGCTTGGTTCTGCTGACTGGTCTCTGGCTCCTCACACATATTTATGTTGGGTAATCGAACATGAAGAAGTATTGATTAATCCCTGGCTGTGTGTGGGCTGAATCACCCACTTTCTCTTATCATCTCAAAGGAATATGCTTCGAGACATTTTCCTTTGACATAAATATTAATAAACAGCATTGAATATTGCTAATAATAAATAGCAATAATATATACTTATGACTGATTAACACCTAATATACTTAAGGTTTCTTTTCTTTGTGTGGCACAAAACTGCTGTTTTTTTTGTTTGTTTGTTTGTATGTTTTGTTTCAGTAATTAAATATATAAAAAAGTAATTTACTTTGATCACTACTGCAAATTTGAATTTAATTGAACTGCCAGAAAGCTGCTGCTAAATAGAAGAACTAGTGATTAAAGTGCATGAAGTTCACCACTGCCCAACTCTGCACACTGGAAATGACAGAGAGGAGGGCTTAAGAAAAACTATGGATGACACTGATGAAGAAGAGATGAAGGTAAGATGGTGATGAGCTTCTTTGCCTGGCCCCCACCCCCACAAAAATCTGCCCCAGGCCCTCAGAGCAGAGTGAATCCCATCTGCTGTTGAAACAATCTGAGACGATGTTGTTGGTTGTCACATGTTTCAGGTGACGGGTTTGTCATGTTGAATGTATTCTTTGACACACCAGAGTCTTCTAGCCTGCTTGGCTGCCAACCAGATCTTTTTTCGCAGCATTTATGGTGTGAGTGGATGGTGGGCCATGTAGCTAAATGGACTAAGACTAATGAGCACATAACGAATCATCATTTTAGATGTAGTGCTTTGAATCATTGTTTCAATTTTGATGTAGCCCTGTTGTTTTTATTATGCACAATGGCTGAAGGAGAAAAAATGGACTTATTTCATGTGCTACAGTGTCTCTGCTGTGGGATGGAACAACACGGCCAGCCTTCACTCCCCACATGCATCAATGAGCCTAAAGCCGCTTCACTGGTTGTCCTTCCTTAGACCATCTTTGGTAGGTAGACCTACTAATCACTGCAGACCAGGAACACCCAACAAGACCTGCAGTTTAGGAGATGGTCTGACCCAGTCATGTTATCTGTTCAGTGTGTGTGTGTGTATTGTCATGTCTTCATACTTGTCTGATACTATTACACTGGCTGTATTGGCAGTAGCACAAGTCGCTACGAGGTCCGTCGCTACTTTTCACATTTTACCCAATTTTAATTGGGTTTTCATTCATTATTTTAAATTAAGTATATGGATCCTGCTTTTAGCCTATTGGACATTGTTTGGGCAATCAAAGAAATTACCGGCATAGATTTCCCTTATGACAGTGACCCTCTGCAGCCTTGTTTTTGACACGATTAACGTTATTCATTTACTGAGGAGATCCAGGGTCCTGATGGCCAGCCAGGATATCAGCACGTCCTGAAGCTGGCTACGGCCCTGCTTGAAGCCAGGAACCTAGTGGGGCTCTCTGAGCAAAGGGTCGATCGACTCATCCAACTCTGGAATCGCCTGCCGGAGCAGGACAAGAGGAGAGTCGACTACCCTCCCAGACATCGAGAGACTCGGCTCAAGGGCCGCTTCAAGGCGGCTAAAGGGAAAAATACCTCCTGTCCTGGGAAGGCGAGTCTACAACGGTAAGAATCATTTTAAATAGATCTATTTCTTCTAGTTAATATCTGCTGCATATTAACCCTCACTGTACCCTCCATGACTGTCTTTTAGTTGTCGTCTTGAAGAGAAATCTGGGCTTGCAAGCTGGCCCAGCACCAGCCGCCTGGTGGAGGCCATTTGTACCAAACTCTGCCATCTCCACCCCGTGGCCACGCGGACCGGAGGGATCACGAAGACCCGGTGGTCCCTCATCCTCTCCGACGACGTGGCCATTAGAGATGCTGTTGTGTCCAGCCCAAGGCTGATGGCTGACACCGAGATTCAGCTGTTTGAGCTGAACCAAAAGACCCTGTCCCAGTGGTGAGTTTTACTTTAATCTTTTTAAAGGGGTAGTTAACTCATTCTATCCATTTTTTATCCAATTACACATAATCATCATGTCCTGACAGTTAAACGAGCGTTTCAATAATACAACATGAACAAAGTGACAAATGTAAACTGATAGAAATTCTGTTTTTGTCTTGGAGGTTCTCTAAACGACAGAAGGAGAGAGAGGAATGTCCTGGAGCAGGGAGCTGGAATTGTTCCTGCTCCAGCTTTTGCTGGTCAGGCTGTCCCTCCAGCTAAAGACCTGTCCTTTGTACAGGTGGGGCAAGGACAGCCCTTTGATTATGGAGACCCCCAGGAGCAGCCAGGACCTTCCAGCAGCGGTCTTCCTCCTCCTCCTCACCACTCCACACCGGTCCCTCTGTCCGCCACTCTTCCTGCTCCAGTGCTGCAAGCCGGCGCCCCTGCTGCTCTGCCCACTCTTAGTGGACCACAGCGTGTGCCAAGAACCACGGCATACAGGAGGAGGAAGGCGACTGAGGCTTCTGCCGCCGCCGCCAGTGTGATAGTGCCCGGTGGAAAAAAACGCCGGGCAACATCGCAGTACATCTGCAGCAAGTGTGACCAGCCGAAGAGGATCGACACCGGTCACACTCGCATATATATGTATATATATAAATATATATATACACACACCAGCAGAAAAGTAAAGCACACACACATTTCAGAAGTTGAGAGATGGAGGAAAAAGTATGAGATTTCCACTAATTCTCTCTATCTTCCTTTTTCCGAGGTGACCTGACTCGTCAGAAAACCAGGGATCTGGATCTGGACTCGGTTCGGCCTCCTCCACATGTGTAAGTTCTAAATTTAAGAAGACCAAATGTTCCTGTCACACCTGAAGATTCCACCAGTGCTCCGCATCAAAGCGGCCCATCAGCTCCCCCTCCATAAGCAGAAAACCTGCCATCTCTGCTACCTGTAAAGATAAGTTCATTGATAATGGAATGTACTGTTCATGAATCAGATGAGTACGATGCAACTACACACATTCCACCCCATGCTAGACCAGAACCTCTGCCAGCATTGTCAGTAGAGTTTGTCGAATCTAATGTGTTGCAAAATAATCAGAATGTGAATAAAGATATTGTAACACAAGTCACTAGTCAATCAACCACCTTGAAGATAGTAACTACAGGCACTTCAACTAAAGTACTTACAATCGTCCCAACTACCGAAACAGTAATTAACCCCACTACTCATAAAGCTGTAATCTCAGAGTCAAAGACAGTCGTTACAACCCAGATTCAAACATCTCCAACAACAACCACCACTCCAACCCCTACTTTAAACACTACTCTAACAACTCCTGGCCCAGTAGTTCATTTAATTACCACTACAGCATCTGAAAGAAATACTCCTAAAATTACAGCTGACCAAAATGAGAGGAATAAAACCCTAGCCTTAGATATAGGGACGAGAACTGAGCAGAGTACGACCACGACTGATAAATTGACCACTAGAGTAGTCACTACAAGTTTGACCGCTTTAAGTATGACTTTGTCTGTTAATGGAACAAATAAAGACTATCTATATGACCTGTATAATGAGGATGAAGCACTTGAAGATTTAGCATTAGAACAGCATGTGGGACAGTATTCAGAGAGGTATAAATCAAATCAGAGAAGCTTCCAAACTATAGATAACACAAACTGGGAGAGAGCTTATTTTGATTGATTTATTTAACCTTTATTTATACAGGTAATCCCATTGAGACACGAGGTCTCATTTTCAAGAGAGACCTGTTTCACACACATACAATAACAATTAGTTACAGACAGATCAATCAATACATTCAACAATTCAAAAGTGCAAAGCGGAAGCAGCTGGAAGACTGTAATTAGTAAAAATACTACAAACAGGAACAAATTTCCGTAGCTTTTTCCAACGTCCTTAAAACAAGTTTAAAATCCCTGAGTGGGATCAAGCTGGACAGCTTCAGATCCTGCTGTAATGTATTCCAGGTTGAAGGTGCAGAGTCTGAAAAGGCCTTTCATAATGGGTGGTATAAATGGGCGTGGTACACTGTAAGGGAGATGACTTCTAATGAGTGCATTTTTTGTGCAGAGGCACCGACAACTTTACCTACAGTAATTCCAGAGAAATACACTTTTGAAGAGTGCGCCAAGGCACAACAAAGGGAGTGTAGAGAAGGAAGATTCATTCCTAACTACAGTTTAGTTAGAATCTTCTCCTTGCCTCCATGTGGTGTCCAATGTAGACTAATCTACGGTTCGAGAAATGCCCATAATCTGCTTGGACCATATAGTCCTCTTCATAGGTCATGTGCTAGATTCCAGATTACCCAAACATCCCAAAATGAACCCCCTACTGATTATAAAATAGATAGGTTAGCTGATTATGAGTGCTTCACAGCGGAGGATTTTCAGTTCCCAGTAAAGAATGGTGAGGATGTGGGGAATGTTTCAGTTTACTGTAGAAGAACATGGGTATTGTCCTGGTTTCCACATGCTAATATGACACCTATTTTTATTAAGAGACCTGTATGGAATGAAAATCCAATTGTAAAGATCAGACATGTCATAATATAACCATGACCGTTCCTATCCTTCAACTTCTGAGTGAACAGAAGACTGCAATAGCAGATAGTTACTGGATGTGTGGAGACGATGTGTTACTAAATACTATTCCACCGAGATGGATCGGCCTGTGTGCTTTGGTGAGAATGAAACTATCAGTGCAAGTAGTGTACAGAGGAGTACAAACCATAGTTGGTGTTAATGAGCCTCCAGATAGCATCCACAGAGTTAAAAGACAATATGGTCCAGAAACCAGAGAACATTTAGATATGATAAATCAACCACAAGGAATACCTGAAGAATTCAAAGCAAGAAATGAGATTAAAGCGGGAGTAGAATCTATACTTCTCTGGATTACAATTAATAAAAATGTTGAATGGATAAATGACATTTATTATAACCAACAGAGATTCATCAATTACACTAATGAGGCCCTTAAGGCGTCAGGTGTACAGCTGCATGAAACAAGTCGGATGGCATGGCAGAATAGACAAACTTTCAATTGGATTTTGGCTGAAAAGGGAGGAGTATGTCTAATGTTCGGAGAATATTGTTGTACATTCATACCCAATGATACTGCACCTGATGGAACATTTTCCGTAGCAATAGATAAAATTCGGGGTTTGAGGCAGGAGCTTAGAGAGAATGCTGGCAGGGATAACTGGTCATGGGATTGGCTAGACAAAGCTTTGTGAAAATAGGCATCAGTTTTGTTAAAAATAGGAATCAGTGCATTAATAGTTCTGATTGTAGTTTTTCTATTGGCATGTTGCATCGTACCCGTGTTGAGGAGGCAATGTCTGAAGGCCATGGACAAACAGATGGATGCTAAGGCTGGCTTTCAAATGGCTCAGGTGATGGACTTGATGACAAATGACAGAATGGCTGAAATGGTGATCCGACAACCTGATTTGTTCCCTATCCCTAACTTCCTGGAGGACTTTGATGATGCTCCTATGGGATAAAAGATTCAGGAAAAGAGACACATGGACTTTGTGGTGTCACCATATGTCATATGTTTTTGCTTTGACATTGAAATAGTTGTCATTTCATGTTAATCTGCATTCAAAGATCAGCTAAGGTTTAAAGGGTATCTACATTAAATCAACATACGCTAAGTAATCAAGTTCAAGCAGCTCATATTTTGCATTTCCATATTCATTTTACAGCTTCATTTAAAGTTCCAATTACAATTCAGTTCAGACTATGTTGCATATTCATGTTAAGGGTACTCACTTAATCATTTTAATCATTTTAAATGTGCATTTATTGTTTGTTATGATTTCTAAAGGTTACATAACATATGTATTAATTTTAAAGAATCATTTTACATATTCATTTGAGTTTTAGTCATAAAGTTAATAAGTTCATGTTCATAGAATATACAGGTTCATTGCATGTCAGAAGGCCGTCACTCTAACGGGAAGAGGACAATAAAGAACTTTCCCTGCTGATGAGAATGAATGCAGTCAAGCAGGGTTTTGTTTTTAATGTTTTTTTAATGTTTATTACAGCAACTTAAAGGCAGTTTTTTTGGGAGTTTTTACTCCCAGAGGGGGGATATGTAGAGAGTTTTACTTGTATTGACACAATGGTTCAAGAAGTTCTTGTTTGAACTCTCAATCCTTCAATAACATGTTGTTCTAACCACACAAATGAAGATATGATAAGATATGTTGTTGTAACCTTCTGTGGAAGATATGCAGACCAGTCATGGAGCCAGAGTGATATGTAAACCATGAGTGTGTACTGCTGACCAAAGAGACCGTGACGTGTGTATTGATGGGTATAAAACTGCAGCAGAGTCACTATTGTGTTGATCATGTCATGTTTGGAAGATGATGTTGAACTGACAGTAAATGATCCCATCGACTGCAAACCAAAGTCTCCTCGTATTTCTTTGACTTTCTGCCACAACAATCGGTCACAAGATTTGAGATCCCTGTTCATAATATCAGTCACAGGGTTCACAACATGGACTCAAATGATTCATTTCAAAGATGACACCCTGCAGACATTATGTAACATTTATTTAAAGGTATATTATACAGAATATTGCTACAAAAACAAAACAATGCATAGTCTATGCATAAATCCATCCATTTTCTTCCCCCTATCTGGGGTTGGGTAGCAGTGGCAGAAGGCTAAGCACTGGGTCTATGAGCAAAAACGTTATGTGGCCCTTTCAAGTTCCTTATTTGTGCCACTTCCTGTCCTCCTTAAATTTAAGATACAACTTTGGGTTTTGCAGTTTTGCTTGGCATCATAACTGAAAGATAAACATCCATAAGCAGGTGAATAGATGACCCAACTTTCAAAGAAATTTTATAATAGATTCTATATTAAAACTATAACGATCCAAACAGTAAATCTAGCCTTGCAATAATAATAATAATAAAATAAGTCCTTCATAATTACAGCAATACTACAATGTGCTGCTGGTCAGTCATGTTTCTGGCATGTTTTACATTTCAGTTGCTAAAATTAATTTCCCCCAGTAGATGTCACTGCTGTACCATGTGGTAAAAGAGACCTTGACTAATGCATCAAGTTATACTAAACATCATATAATAAATACACCACATAAGCAGGTGATGTTTACCTGGCTGCAGCAAAATCCATTTTGATGAATGACGTATCAACTCTTTGTCCCTGCAGGCCTTCACTGAGAAACAAATGACATTCATTTTGTGCACACTTTGGACAACTGTGGCTTGTGTAAAGTGAATTTACGTGACGCTAACATAAATTCACTTACATTTGCAGTTCTTGGCAGCTCTGATTTTCTCTATGCAGTGGAAATGCAGTGAAGGAGATCTTTCTTTTGTCAGTTAAGGTGACAGCAGAGGTTCATCTGCTTGCCTTTGGGGTTTCTCTCATTGGCTCTACTTGAGGGGTCAGCATGGGGAGGGAAGGAAGGGGAGGGGGGGGTTCACATCCACTTTAATGATCACTGTTGTTTTACCCTTGAAAGGGTGACATACTGTATTCATGAGTGTTTTTAATTTCACAGCTCAAACAGCCATTGACTCCACAGAGCTCTGGCAGATCAAACCTTGTTCACATAAAACCACAAACTTACCTGAAGCACTTTTTGATAGTGTCGTGTTACATTCGAAGAAAAGCCACATTGATGAATTGTTCATGTTTGTTTCGTGGTTGAGTGTGGCATTAGTGCAGGCTTGTGAAACAAGATCCTCTGTAAAAACTTAGGTTGTTTTCAGTTGATCCAGAGTTCCCATTTTAAGTTGATAGGAAATCTGAATCCACACATATTCCTCGTTCATCCAGCCATGTGAATACTTTTCTTTTAGAGTTCGTCCTCTTTACAGCTGTTGGTCCATCAGAGTGGACGTTTAGGAAAGCTTGGATCAATGAGACCACTATAATATCAGAGAGGAGTTTTCCTGATCTCAGTCAAGTGAAGGAGAAATGTTGCTGTTCTTGAGTTTGTAACCTAGTCATACCTGATCACAACTCCACATTGCCATCTGGTGACCATGGAAGTTTGGTTTGCTGGGTGTGTTGCTGTCAAACTCTTTGTATTCATCCAACATTAAGGACTTTTCAGTCTGAAGGTTTCATATTCTCAACACACTGTTACCGCTAGTCCTGCTATACAATACACTGATGAATAGAAGTGAAATGTTTGTTAACACTTTCAGGAAGCAACGCCGGCCATTTACCTGCTCTAGAGAATTAGTTATGTGCTGTCATAATGTCCTCACCTGTCATTGAAAAGAAACAGCACAGTTTCAGTGGTAGTGAAGACCTGGTGATTCCTATGAGAGGAGGCTCTGTCTTTTCAAAGGGGACAAGTAAAAATGGACCCCCAGATGTATGAGTTCTGGATGATTGTGGGTCTCTTAGTAACTGAGATCATCACTTACTGGTACTTATGGAATCACAATGTTGTTGAAAGTCAGTCATTTTATGTGTTCATTGGACTAACCTGAGGATTCCCCTCAACCTGATCAGAGCTGTAACCTGTAATATTAGGACCGGCACAGAACCAACCAAACAACTGTCCCACGGGATTCGTGGGAGTTCATTCAACTTACTGTATCACTTCTGGTTACAACCTTGGCTAATCTGCCGTTCAGTGAGCAAAAAGTGAGTGCATACTACTCTGTAATGGTTGCTTATTTGTATGATGGGAACGCCACCCTTTAGTCAATGGTAGAAAACATTTCTAGTGTGTATTTCAATGATTGAAAGTCCATTTTTACAATTTTTGTGAATGGTTCAAGGCCACTTAAGTTTAGTGCATGATTTAAAACAAAACACACACCAAGGGAGAAGGATGAAAGCCTCTACCTGTTTTAAAACATTAAATTAGTATGAGAAGAAAACAAATACTAAAGTGAAATAGCTGAAAGGTGAAACTTTATGTACTGTGCACCAAGAGCAACCCATGAAATCTGTCTGACTGAGAAAAGAGAAGACGAAGGCCTTCTGTGAACTGTATAAGAGTTAATGAATTAAATCTTGTAAAATTGTCCTCAGCTTTCTTGTGGTGCATGTCTTTGTGTCTTTCATTTAGTCTTTAACCATTTGAGAGGTTGAATCTGAAGCAACTGGACTTCTGTTTAGCATTTGAGAGGAACCTCCATATATTAATTTCACAATGTGTAATATTCAAGTTTAAAATAAGAGTGGAGCATAACCTTTATAAATGGAATTTCTGAAGATAATTTCTGAATCCACACAATAGCAGCTAGATTAATATCACAATGGGGCAGGGCGGATCCGGGGGCGGGGCCAGAGGGGCACTGGCCCCAGCTGAAACCTGATTGGCCCCTGAAGTGCCCTTGTCCTGTCACTTGTCTGTTTACAACTTCAATACTTGACTGTGTCAAGTTTTTCTCCTCTAAACTGTTGTGTATGCTGTAATATAGTTTATAAGTATTTTATTTCATGTAAAAAAAAGAAAATTTTAAATTTTTTTATGAATTACATAATTTGAAAAAGTGTGTGTTATTTTTGTTTATGCATGCTAGTTTAAAATTCAATAATTGCTACATTTTTTTGATGTACAAAATGCACTTGAAAAAGGCACAATTTGCATAATATATTTGATTATGTGTGTCTTTTCTAAAAGCTATGGAGCCAACAGCAAACAATGAATGACTGGTGAAATATTCTGTGTATACATCTTACTGACTAAGGAAATGTGCATGAATGTTGGACATATAGTTGACCCATCTGTAAAACATGTGGCCCCTCTATGGCCCCTGATTATTCTAGATCTGCCACTGATCAATCTGATAGGGGAAATCAATCAATCAATCTGATAGGTGAAATCAAGCAATCTGATAGGTGAAATCAAGCAATCTGATAGGTGAAATCAATCAATCTGATAGGGGATATCAATCAATACCTGCTTTTGTGATGTTGTTGAGCTTCCTAAAGTCTGTGCAGAAGCGATCTGAACCATCAGACGCAACAGAAAGGAGGCAAGTGAACTCCAGGAACTACTGCTAGGTTCTGCAATACCATGTGTCAGCATATAGTCAAGCTGCTTTTGGAAGCGACGCCGTTTCTCAGGATTAACCCTGTAGGGGTGCTGCTTAATAGGGGACGCGCCCCCCACGTCGATGTCATGTTGTAACACATGAGTTTGGGACGGTACATCAGAAAACAGAGAGCGATGTGTGTTAACAAGATCAACCAGATCCACTCTTTGTGAGTCAGTCAAATGTGCAAAACAAGAATCAAGTTTAGAGAGAACCTCAGAGGTTTTTAAGCGGCCTTGTACTAAGGCCTCGGATGGCCCTTCAACGCCACACGTTTCAGCACTGGACAGCTCCCCAGAGAGATTCACCTTTTCAGCACTGGACAGTGACACGGGCGCAGCAGGTGACAGCGCGGAGGGGGCTGCCACCAGAGCAGACAACACCAGGGCTGCTTTGGCTTCCTCGCGCTCATGATAGGGCTTTAACATATTAATGTGACACAGTCTGCTGCGACGTACGCGACCCGGTGTGGCGACGACATAGTCACAGTCACTGATTTTTTTCTCCACCACGTATGGACCGCTGTAACGAGCCTGCAGACTGGCACCAGGAATGGGCAGGAAAACTAAAACCTTATCACCTGGTTCAAACTGTCGGTTTTTGGCGTTTTTGTCATACCAGAATTTCATTTTTGACTGGGACACAGCAAGATTCTGCTTGGCCAATTCACAGGCCCGATGGAGTTTAAAGCGGAAATTACTGACATAGTCGAGAATGTTCTGTGGTGCATCATCGCGAAGCCATTTTTCCCTTAACAGTTTAATTAAGAGGGCCGCGCACACTGTGAGCGAACACAAGCTCCGCTGGACTGAAGCCAATCGACTCCCGAACCACTTCACGAGCAGCGAACAGCAACAGATGAACACCCTCATCCCAGTCTTTGTCAAACTCAAGGCAGTATGCTCGGAGCGTGCTCTTAAGGGTTTGATGAAATCTCTCCAGCGCGCCTTGACTTTCTGGGTGGTATGCGCTGGAGTAACAATGAGAGACATTAAGCTGTTTCAGTACCTGCGAGAACACACGTGACATCAAATTGGACCCTCGGTCAGTCTGAACGACCCTAGGCAAGCCAAATACGGAAAAGAATTTCACCAGTGCTTTTACAACCGCGGGAGCAGTAATTTTACGCATGGGGATTGCCTCAGGAAACCGAGTTGACGCGCACAGAACAGTTAACAGGAACCTATGCCCAGCTTTGGTGCGTGGCAACGGGCCAACGCAGTCAACCAAAACATGGTCAAAAGGCTCATCCACAGCTGGAATAGGATGTAACTACGGCGGAATTATTTGATTTGGTTTACCTGATATCTGACACACGTGGCAAGATTTACAAAATTGCTTCACTTGGCGTTTTAATCCTGGCCAGAAGAAATGGCGCAGAATACGTTGGTAGGTTTTATTAATTCCTAAATGACCAGCCAATTTCAGGACGGTATTTCTGTGGAACCACAATTTGAGTCACGATGCTCCAGTCATCCGGTGTGGATGCAAATTGTGGAGTCCACTTGCGCAAGAGGATATCATTTTTACAAAAGTAACCAGAAGCTATGTTTGCAATCTCCTCATCATACACAACAAGTTCGAACAGGGAAGCAAGTGAGGGATCACGACTCTGCTCTACAACAAGATGCTCACGTGACAGGTGCACATCATCAAGGCTTTCCCTCTTCCTGTCAGGCACCGTGACAGGTGGAGAATGCAGGAGGACGCCTCCATCTGACTCCTCTGAAGTGGAAGAGAGAGGAGGGAAAGATTTTACATCTCCTGAATCAGAGTTAAATGAGGATGTTTAAATGCACAACTCTAGGTTAGCCATGAAGCTATCCTCCAGATCATCACATTCAACATTTGAACACTTTGCTTGAGGATATTTTCTCTCAAGTTCATCGGGTCCCTTAGAAACAATGGGAACAGCTGTGACCTCGGGGTTTGCTAAGGTTTTTCCCCCAGCTAAGTCATTTCCCAAAAGCAGATGAACCCCTTTAATTGGAAAAGCAGGGCAGGCTGCAACCACAACATTACCAGACAGCAGGTCTGATTCCAGCTCAATGCGGTGCAGTGGTACATCAACAAAATTCATACCAAAACCCTGTACAGGTTCACTGACATTAAGAGAGCTTTTCTCGGACAAAGGCAACACACTCTGGAGAATAATGGACCTAGACGCTGCAGTGTCCCGCAAAATAGTCACGGGCACTTTGACGTCACCCTCGGATATGGAAACACTGCCTTTCATAATAAAAGGGGCGTAAATATCCAACTCTGCCGCTTCCTCCTCAGATGAGCAGGGGACTGGAGCTTTAACTAATGCAACTGTTTTGGAGATGAGCTCTTTTTATTCAACAAGAAACAGTTACTTACTATGTGGCCACGCATCTTGCAGTACGCACAGAAAGGCCGTACTTTACCAGCTCCGTTATCCCTATAGGACCTGTGTCCAACTCACCAGCGGACCTAGGAGGGCGGAACACAGAGGGGCTCCGCTGAGGCATTTGAGGTTGCTTCTCAAAAGTATCTCTGTGAGTGAGAACATACTCATCAGCAAGCACAGCTGCTTGAGACAATTTAGTGACTTTCTGTTCATTAATATATGTTGCAATCCTCTCTGGTACACAATTTTTTAAATCCTCCATAATAATCAAATCTTGCAACTGCTCAAAAGAAGTTACATTCTGTGCCAAACACCAACGATCAAAAAGGGCCTCTTTTTCGTGTCCAAATTCAACAAAACTGAGGTTTTCCGTTTTTTTAAAACGGCGTAATTTTTGTCGATATGCCTCAGGTATCAAGTCATAGGCCCTGAGCACCGCCGCCTTCACGGTCTCATAAGTAAGACTCAGCTCCGGCGACAGGGTAGCATATACCTCCGGGGCTTTGCCTCTGAAAACACATTGTAGTAAGAGGGGCCAGACCTCTTTCGGCCATTTCAATGTCGAAGCCACCCGTTCAAAGAGGACAAAGTATTTGTCCACATCTTTCTCAGAGAATGGTGGTATCAGACTTGCACTTAATATCAAAATGAGAAGGGTTGGATAAATCAGAGGTATTGCTGAGTTCAAGCCCCCTCAAACGGAGTATTTCCCTTTTGGTTTCCTCTTCCATTCTACGGAGCTCAAACTCAAGTTTTCTCTCTAAGCAACACTTGATTATTCAGTTCTTTCTCTTTAAGTGCTAAACGGCGCATTTCAACCTCCAGCTCTAGCTGGCGGAGCCCGTAATCAGACATCTCTGTTACCTGCGCCTGAGCGACAGGATCGGGACTAAGGGGAGCCAAAATACCCCTATTAGAAAGCGCATCATGTAACTCGGACTTGATCGATTTCTTTTTTAATTGTTTGGACACACACAGAAAAATGAGCAGCGATCTTTAGTAGGTGCTCTTTAGTGCAGCGATTAAGCGCGTCAAGGCTCGGCTGATCCACAAAGTCATCCAAACTGAACTCCATTATTTTTTTTATCATTTTATTTTTTGCTTAATTAAATACAGGGAGATCGAATCAGAGAAAAATTATGGAGAACAAAAACAAAAGTTCCTCAATCATCCATCCAGCAAACACTCGGCAGCATCAATTGAACGGTGGCAGCATCAATTATTTACAATAGTCAGTCCGACTAGAATTGCGGCTTGAAAATGTTTTCTAAATTAAAGTAGTTGAATTAATATCAACCACTGTTACAAAAACATCAATTAACAAGCGGAACATGAAACCCACACCATGTAGCAGCCACAGTGTTCCAAATAGAAAAGGAGTAACACCTGTGTGCAATTCACTGAGAAACAATGACGTCAGAGTAATCAGTGAGAAAACATGGGAATTAGAAGCCGTTTAGGACGGGGCCCAGCATATGACCACATCAGGTACTTAATTAGGGCAATACGACACGTCCAAAGTTGTGACAAGCCCACAAACAGGACTCACACTTATCAATCGGACGAGCCCCCAAATATGTTGCGGTCCCCATTTAACTGTGGCTCAGAGGAATCCATAACATATGAAAAGGATGCCAACCGTGCTGCAGTTTAACATAAGCTTTAAAACGATAATACTCACAACCAAGACAAATACAGGAGAGATGGGAGCCCTGGCCAAAACAAACAAAAGAGGGAGAAGGCGTCAGACTAACCTCGCAATGGGCCGTCGAATCCGGACCTCTCCCCTAACCTAAGTTCAAACAGTCTATCTATAGGAAAATAAAAGCACGAAGAATAGGACTACCAGTGACTCCCAACTCAACTTGATACTACATTAAACTCAGGAGTGTCAAAGGAGAACAAAACGCTCTTCCTGCTGGAGGATGAGAGAGAATTTGCGGCTCCGCCTCCTCCGCCTTTATAGTAAACAGGTGCGCCTCCAGCCAATCCGCACTGAGTGAGGAGGAGAGAGAGAGAGAGAGAGCAGACATTATTTACAGGTAAAAACATGAATGAAAGGTGGGAGGCGTGTGCTCGCGCAGCGGCACGCGGCAGTGCGCGTAAAAGCACCTAATTCTTAGAAATATTTGGTTTGATACACAATGTCTTACTAAGATGTTGAGCCACCAGAACAGCTACTGTATGATGTTGCTTCTGACTCCCTCAAATGTTGATGATTCACATCATTTTATTCATTAAATCTATTTTAAATGGTTGAACACAACCATCAATCTCTTCAGTGACGCTCATGTTCTCCAGGGAATCGTCTGCATTCTGATTTTTTTCTCTAATTTCTCGGTAGACGATTAGACATTCGAATAAGGACAGTACTATATTGTTTTCTTTGCCAGCATCTGACACAGCACTGTAATTCATGTACATGATGCATATCGCCAGTTTATGGCAGGGCCACATAGAAAGACAAACAACCATTCACACTCACACTCACATTCACACCTACAGGCAATTTTAGAGTGACAAATTCAACTATCCTGCACATTTTTGGTGGTGGGAGGAAGCCTGAGAACCTGGAGGGAACCCACACAGACACAGGGAGAACATGCAAATTCCACACAGAAAAGTCCCAGGTCCCAAGGTGGATTTGAACCGAGGACCTTCTTGCTGTGAGGTAGCAGCGCTACCCACTGCGCCACTGGGATCAATTTCCTGTCACATTAATTATGTCTGTGAATTCAGTCACCTGCATCCACAGCAAAGTCTTTACACCGATTAACTTGAACTTTTGAAGGCTAGCTCTAAGTTCTCCTGCACCTCTCCACAAAAATTCATCGAAATCTGATCGAAACCTGTTGAGTTATCCTGCTTACAAACACACTCACAGACAAACAAGCGGCAGCGATCACAAAACCACCTCCTAACAAATATGACCCAGCCATCCAAACAAGATGCCGGCTCAAAAAATTAAGATGTCAGTGTTTTAAATGAATTGATGTCTTTGTCTAAAACAATCTGCGCCAACAAATTCATAGTAGAATGACAACCTCGTTTTTCTGACCGTAGTGAAGCAGACAACCTAGTTTTGAGATGAGATCATGTTTAGTACATTTGATTGATACTTGATTTCTTACTTTAGATGCAGGGAGAAGGTTACGTCACTTCTCTTCACCAAGAAAGCAGCCATGGAGCAGCCATGACCATCCAAAACCAGCTCACATTTGATTGTGAACAGGACAAAGAGGCGCTCAAACAGAAAGATGAGGAGATTGTCCTTGAGCTTGAGTGCAGCCTTTATGATGTGCTCCACGAACAAGTGCGGCTGGAGAAACAGCTCTCCAAACAACAGAAGGTGTCCGAGCTGTGGGCAACCTGGCAGACGAGGGCACGTATGGAGGAGGAGGGACAGAAAGAGGTGCAAGACCTTCTCAAGAAGAAGGAAAAGGCTCAGGAATTGGAGAAAACCAAGCTACAGGTAAGATGCCTCAGCTCATACTTTACTTGCTAACTTATTTCAGAAGACCTCAGAACATAGTCAAGTCAAGTCAAGTCACATTTGTTTATATAGCACATTAAAACACTGCACTGAGTTGACCAAAGTGCTTCACAGTAAATAACAAAATAAAAACCATAAGTTTTATAAGACATGAAATCATATTAAGAAAACACTTAAGAAAACAGATAAAACAATTAACCACATTTAGACTGATACATATTACAAGTGGTCATTACTGGTAAAAAGGGGTGAAATAATTAAGTGTGGCCAGGAAAAGCTCAGCCTAGGTGCAGTTTGAACTTGAAGCTTAGTTTCTACTAAACTAACCAGAATGTCTAACTTTGTGACACACAGAAAGCTCTGCAGGAGAGCAAGTCAGCAAGCAGCTGGCTGAGAAAGAGGAGCGTCATCAACTTGAGCTCTCCGAGACAGCGGAGAAATTCAGGAGGCAACTCGCTGATCAGGCGGAGAAGTTCCGACAGGAATTCTCCACGAGGGAAGAGATCTTCCTGAAGAAAGTCTCCGAGAATCTCGAGAGTCTCTGGTGTATACATGTAGAGGAAGATGAGGATGATGATGTTGAGATGTGTTGGGATGGGAACCACAGTACGCTTGTTGTTACCAACGAAAGCAACACGGCCTGGAATATGTGCAAGGAGCAAGACACATTTCTACAGCAGTCTGATGCTGTCTGAATGAGGCATCCGTCCGTCCGTCCATCCGTCCATCCATTTTCTTCCACTTATCCGGGTCCTCAGCTGACTCCTCTCAATGTGGAGGAGCAGCGGCTCCACTCTGAGCCCCTCCCGAATGACTGAGCTCCTCACCCTTTCTCTAAGGGTGAGCCCAGACACCCTGCGGAGGAAGCGCATTTCGGCCACTTGTATCCGCGATCTTGTTCTTTCGGCAGTAGATCTGAATAGTCTGAATGAGGCAGTATAGTGACGTATTTGTGGTAGTGAAAACACTTTTGTAAAGAGATGAAGAGGAATAAAAAAAATAAGGAATGAGAATGAGGAAACTGTCTGGTGAATTTTATTAAATGATCTCAACAAAAGTATTTCTGCAGAAAGCTCAAATGTACGGACAGACATCAGTATGGTTTTATTCACATTACAGCATACAGTTTAGAGCAGTGGTTCCCAAAGTGTTTTTCTGGGGACCCACATTTTTAAAATGACAAACCATCGTGATGACCCAAATCACATTAGGCCTTATGTAACAATTTGTGCATAAATGAACATTTCTGACCATTTTTACTGCCATCTGCATCATCATATCATCTTGAATAGGTAAACCAGCCATTTCAAAGTGATAGGCTATACATTTAAATTACAACTACATTGTATGGTTATTGAAAATATATACTGGACATATTTTAAATACTTTATAGATACGATCTAATCAGTGCTTTAGGAGGGGTGTGGTATCTCATTGTTTTTAATCTCCTCTTGTAACAATCACACAGTATAAATATGATCATTACCAAAAAATCACGGGAAGAATATGATCCTCTTTAAGAAAAACAGATGTGATTGATAAACAAGGACAATTAAATTAAACTGAAACAGCACCTTTATTCATGCAATACATGAAAGCAATACAGTAACCACGATTATCCGAACTTTCCCCCTTATGTAAATGAAAAGTCAAAAAGCGGTCCATTAAGTGCTTCCATAAACTTTCTCTCAACAGTGTGAAAGAACTTCCTGTGTCCACCACGGCCACTCCATGACTGCCTCTGATGGAGATTTCGCTTCCCCAAAGCAGGGTGAGCTGTGCCATCGGCCATGACAAACGTCTGGTCCCCAGCAGGGAGGAGGATTTCATTTACATGCATCATCTATGTAGCACTCGCCACATAATGGGATCACAAAGATCATTTATGTTATCTGGGTGACCTGTTGTATGAAAAAAACATTGGCCTTTGTTATTTTGGACATTCTTTATTTGCGTTGTGTTGATTCGCGAGTCAGCTGATTCCCAGCTGACCCACGGGTCACGTGACACGGCGCTATATGAAGAGCCAGGTAGTGGCGGCGAGGCTCTCAATCGCGACACTGAACAAGGTGAACTTGGGGAGTCTACGGTGGTTAAACTGGACCTCAAGGACTATGAGCACGAGTTGAAGGACCACAGTGAGACGCCACCGACACCGGAGTAACGAACCACTTCGCCAGAGCCAGAGTTGGCGTGCCCCGGTGAGAGCGAACCATTTTTTTATTATTATTTCATGTGCGCCGGCGCGTGGACTGGTGAGAGGCTTTTTTGGTGGTCCTGGACGGGTAGTTGGAATATACTCCAAGGATTACTCTATCGCCCCTCAGGGAGATGGGACGGATTTGCCTCGAACTGTGTATCGCAGTAGCTGCTGGCAGAGAGCATTGGACTAATAAGGTGCACAGGTGGAAGCACTTAATGGACTGCTTTTTGACTTTTCATTTACATAAGGGGGAAAGTTCGGTTAATTATGGTTACTGTATTGCTTTCATGTATTGCATATTAACCCTAAAGGTGCTGTTTCAGTTTAATTAAATTGTCCTTGTTTATCAATCACACCTGATTTTTCTTAGAGGATCATATTCTTCCCTTTGGTAATGATCATATTTATACTGTGTGATTGTTACACTCTTATCAAAATAACAACATTTTAAGTAGGCTACTTTATAAATGAGAAAATGTATTGAGTCTGAGTAAACAGCCACTGGTGTTCATATTTTTATTTGAGAACTTCAGTGAATTTAAATTAAACGGGCACACATCAGGTAAACAACACACATTTCAACTACTTAATATGAGACAAATTAAGTGCATTTTGTTGTAATTAGAAGACTCATATTTCCCTCTCGTCATTAAATCAAATAGAATATTGCTTGTTCTTTGCGTTCCAGTCAGGTGTACAAGAGGAGAGCCGCAACACCTATGGGGTGTAGCATTTATTCTATGGGCGGTGGCTAAGCTAACATTACCTGCAGCAGTCTGGTCCTTAGCTGGGTCTTGTCCCTGGTCTCTAGCTATGCCTTTCTTTTTTATTAGCCAGGCATCCATGTTTGTGTGACCACCTGCAAAATGTGTTCATTACTTTGGTAAACATTAACATATCAAAGAAAAGACATTAGTCAATGGCATATCTAAGCAAACAGCCTCTACTCTCTGCCTAAATAAAGTGAAAATTTTACAGCAGCCAGCATACCTTCAAAAGGTAAAGCTCACACGTCCTGCCGATAAGCGGCAGGCTGGTCTCCCATCCAGGTACTAACCAGGCCCTACCCTGCTTAGCTTCCTTGACATATTGCGCGTAGG
>CM075187.1:31462467-31589967 GCA_037577475.1 Chaunax sp. Z400 | reverse complement strand
TCCAACAACAACCACCACTCCAACCCCTACTTTAAACACTACTCTAACAACTCCTGGCCCAGTAGTTCATTTAATTACCACTACAGCATCTGAAAGAAATACTCCTAAAATTACAGCTGACCAAAATGAGAGGAATAAAACCCTAGCCTTAGATATAGGGACGAGAACTGAGCAGAGTACGACCACGACTGATAAATTGACCACTAGAGTAGTCACTACAAGTTTGACCGCTTTAAGTACGACTTTGTCTGTTAATGGAACAAATAAAGACTATCTATATGACCTGTATAATGAGGATGAAGCACTTGAAGATTTAGCATTAGAACAGCATGTGGGACAGTATTCAGAGAGGTATAAATCAAATCAGAGAAGCTTCCAAACTATAGATAACACAAACTGGGAGAGAGCTTATTTTGATTGATTTATTTAACCTTTATTTATACAGGTAATCCCATTGAGACACGAGGTCTCATTCTCAAGAGAGACCTGTTTCACACACATACAATAACAAGTAGTTACAGACAGATCAATCAATACATTCAACAATTCAAAAGTGCAAAGCGGAAGCAGCTGGAAGACTGTAATTAGTAAAAATACTACAAACAGGAACAAATTTCCGTAGCTTTTTCCAACGTCCTTAAAACAAGTTTAAAATCCCTGAGTGGGATCAAGCTGGACAGCTTCAGATCCTGCTGTAATGTATTCCAGGTTGAAGGTGCAGAGTCTGAAAAGGCCTTTCATAATGGGTGGTATAAATGGGCGTGGTACACTGTAAGGGAGATGACTTCTAATGAGTGCATTTTTTGTGCAGAGGCACCGACAACTTTACCTACAGTAATTCCAGAGAAATACACTTTTGAAGAGTGCGCCAAGGCACAACAAAGGGAGTGTAGAGAAGGAAGATTCATTCCTAACTACAGTTTAGTTAGAATCTTCTCCTTGCCTCCATGTGGTGTCCAATGTAGACTAATCTACGGTTCGAGAAATGCCCATAATCTGCTTGGACCATATAGTCCTCTTCATAGGTCATGTGCTAGATTCCAGATTACCCAAACATCCCAAAATGAACCCCCTACTGATTATAAAATAGATAGGTTAGCTGATTATGAGTGCTTCACAGCGGAGGATTTTCAGTTCCCAGTAAAGAATGGTGAGGATGTGGGGAATGTTTCAGTTTACTGTAGAAGAACATGGGTATTGTCCTGGTTTCCACATGCTAATATGACACCTATTTTTATTAAGAGACCTGTATGGAATGAAAATCCAATTGTAAAGATCAGACATGTCATAATATAACCATGACCGTTCCTATCCTTCAACTTCTGAGTGAACAGAAGACTGCAATAGCAGATAGTTACTGGATGTGTGGAGACGATGTGTTACTAAATACTATTCCACCGAGATGGATCGGCCTGTGTGCTTTGGTGAGAATGAAACTATCAGTGCAAGTAGTGTACAGAGGAGTACAAACCATAGTTGGTGTTAATGAGCCTCCAGATAGCATCCACAGAGTTAAAAGACAATATGGTCCAGAAACCAGAGAACATTTAGATATGATAAATCAACCACAAGGAATACCTGAAGAATTCAAAGCAAGAAATGAGATTAAAGCGGGAGTAGAATCTATACTTCTCTGGATTACAATTAATAAAAATGTTGAATGGATAAATGACATTTATTATAACCAACAGAGATTCATCAATTACACTAATGAGGCCCTTAAGGCGTCAGGTGTACAGCTGCATGAAACAAGTCGGATGGCATGGCAGAATAGACAAACTTTCAATTGGATTTTGGCTGAAAAGGGAGGAGTATGTCTAATGTTCGGAGAATATTGTTGTACATTCATACCCAATGATACTGCACCTGATGGAACATTTTCCGTAGCAATAGATAAAATTCGGGGTTTGAGGCAGGAGCTTAGAGAGAATGCTGGCAGGGATAACTGGTCATGGGATTGGCTAGACAAAGCTTTGTGAAAATAGGCATCAGTTTTGTTAAAAATAGGAATCAGTGCATTAATAGTTCTGATTGTAGTTTTTCTATTGGCATGTTGCATCGTACCCGTGTTGAGGAGGCAATGTCTGAAGGCCATGGACAAACAGATGGATGCTAAGGCTGGCTTTCAAATGGCTCAGGTGATGGACTTGATGACAAATGACAGAATGGCTGAAATGGTGATCCGACAACCTGATTTGTTCCCTATCCCTAACTTCCTGGAGGACTTTGATGATGCTCCTATGGGATAAAAGATTCAGGAAAAGAGACACATGGACTTTGTGGTGTCACCATATGTCATATGTTTTTGCTTTGACATTGAAATAGTTGTCATTTCATGTTAATCTGCATTCAAAGATCAGCTAAGGTTTAAAGGGTATCTACATTAAATCAACATACGCTAAGTAATCAAGTTCAAGCAGCTCATATTTTGCATTTCCATATTCATTTTACAGCTTCATTTAAAGTTCCAATTACAATTCAGTTCAGACTATGTTGCATATTCATGTTAAGGGTACTCACTTAATCATTTTAATCATTTTAAATGTGCATTTATTGTTGGTTATGATTTCTAAAGGTTACATAACATATGTATTAATTTTAAAGAATCATTTTACATATTCATTTGAGTTTTAGTCATAAAGTTAATAAGTTCATGTTCATAGAATATACAGGTTCATTGCATGTCAGAAGGCCGTCGCTCTAACGGGAAGAGGACAATAAAGAACTTTCCCTGCTGATGAGAATGAATGCAGTCAAGCAGGGTTTTGTTTTTAATGTTTTTTTAATGTTTATTACAGCAACTTAAAGGCAGTTTTTTGGGAGTTTTTACTCCCAGAGGGGGGATATGTAGAGAGTTTTACTTGTATTGACACGATGGTTCAAGAAGTTCTTGTTTGAACTCTCAATCCTTCAATAACATGTTGTTCTAACCACACAAATGAAGATATGATAAGATATGTTGTTGTAACCTTCTGTGGAAGATATGCAGACCAGTCATGGAGCCAGAGTGATATGTAAACCATGAGTGTGTACTGCTGACCAAAGAGACCGTGACGTGTGTATTGATGGGTATAAAACTGCAGCAGAGTCACTATTGTGTTGATCATGTCATGTTTGGAAGATGATGTTGAACTGACAGTAAATGATCCCATCGACTGCAAACCAAAGTCTCCTCGTATTTCTTTGACTTTCTGCCACAACAATCGGTCACAAGATTTGAGATCCCTGTTCATAATATCAGTCACAGGGTTCACAACATGGACTCAAATGATTCATTTCAAAGATGACACCCTGCAGACATTATGTAACATTTATTTAAAGGTATATTATACAGAATATTGCTACAAAAACAAAACAATGCATAGTCTATGCATAAATCCATCCATTTTCTTCCCCCTATCTGGGGTTGGGTAGCAGTGGCAGAAGGCTAAGCACTGGGTCTATGAGCAAAAACGTTATGTGGCCCTTTCAAGTTCCTTATTTGTGCCACTTCCTGTCCTCCTTAAATTTAAGATACAACTTTGGGATTTGCAGTTTTGCTTGGCATCATAACTGAAAGATAAACATCCATAAGCAGGTGAATAGATGACCCAACTTTCAAAGAAATTTTATAATAGATTCTATATTAAAACTATAACGATCCAAACAGTAAATCTAGCCTTGCAATAGTAATAATAATAAAATAAGTCCTTCATAATTACAGCAATACTACAATGTGCTGCTGGTCAGTCATGTTTCTGGCATGTTTTACATTTCAGTTGCTAAAATTAATTTCCCCCAGTAGATGTCACTGCTGTACCATGTGGTAAAAGAGACCTTGACTAATGCATCAAGTTATACTAAACATCATATAATAAATACACCACATAAGCAGGTGATGTTTACCTGGCTGCAGCAAAATCCATTTTGATGAATGACGTATCAACTCTTTGTCCCTGCAGGCCTTCACTGAGAAACAAATGACATTCATTTTGTGCACACTTTGGACAACTGTGGCTTGTGTAAAGTGAATTTACGTGACGCTAACATAAATTCAGTTACATTTGCAGTTCTTGGCAGCTCTGATTTTCTCTATGCAGTGGAAATGCAGTGAAGGAGATCTTTCTTTTGCCAGTTAAGGTGACAGCAGAGGTTCATCTGCTTGCCTTTGGGGTTTCTCTCATTGGCTCTACTTGAGGGGTCAGCATGGGGAGGGAAGGAAGGGGAGGGGGGGGTTCACATCCACTTTAATGATCACTGTTGTTTTACCCTTGAAAGGGTGACATACTGTATTCATGAGTGTTTTTAATTTCACAGCTCAAACAGCCATTGACTCCACAGAGCTCTGGCAGATCAAACCTTGTTCACATAAAACCACAAACTTACCTGAAGCACTTTTTGATAGTGTCGTGTTACATTCGAAGAAAAGCCACATTGATGAATTGTTCATGTTTGTTTCGTGGTTGAGTGTGGCATTAGTGCAGGCTTGTGAAACAAGATCCTCTGTAAAAACTTAGGTTGTTTTCAGTTGATCCAGAGTTCCCATTTTAGGTTGATAGGAAATCTGAATCCACACATATTCCTCGTTCATCCAGCCATGTGAATACTTTTCTTTTAGAGTTCGTCCTCTTTACAGCTGTTGGTCCATCAGAGTGGACGTTTAGGAAAGCTTGGATCAATGAGACCACTATAATATCAGAGAGGAGTTTTCCTGATCTCAGTCAAGTGAAGGAGAAATGTTGCTGTTCTTGAGTTTGTAACCTAGTCATACCTGATCACAACTCCACATTGCCATCTGGTGACCATGGAAGTTTGGTTTGCTGGGTGTGTTGCTGTCAAACTCTTTGTATTCATCCAACATTAAGGACTTTTCAGTCTGAAGGTTTCATATTCTCAACACACTGTTACCGCTAGTCCTGCTATACAATACACTGATGAATAGAAGTGAAATGTTTGTTAACACTTTCAGGAAGCAACGCCGGCCATTTACCTGCTCTAGAGAATTAGTTATGTGCTGTCATAATGTCCTCACCTGTCATTGAAAAGAAACAGCACAGTTTCAGTGGTAGTGAAGACCTGGTGATTCCTATGAGAGGAGGCTCTGTCTTTTCAAAGGGGACAAGTAAAAATGGACCCCCAGATGTATGAGTTCTGGATGATTGTGGGTCTCTTAGTAACTGAGATCATCACTTACTGGTACTTATGGAATCACAATGTTGTTGAAAGTCAGTCATTTTATGTGTTCATTGGACTAACCTGAGGATTCCCCTCAACCTGATCAGAGCTGTAACCTGTAATATTAGGACCGGCACAGAACCAACCAAACAACTGTCCCACGGGATTCGTGGGAGTTCATTCAACTTACTGTATCACTTCTGGTTACAACCTTGGCTAATCTGCCGTTCAGTGAGCAAAAAGTGAGTGCATACTACTCTGTAATGGTTGCTTATTTGTATGATGGGAACGCCACCCTTTAGTCAATGGTAGAAAACATTTCTAGTGTGTATTTCAATGATTGAAAGTCCATTTTTACAATTTTTGTGAATGGTTCAAGGCCACTTAAGTTTAGTGCATGATTTAAAACAAAACACACACCAAGGGAGAAGGATGAAAGCCTCTACCTGTTTTAAAACATTAAATTAGTATGAGAAGAAAACAAATACTAAAGTGAAATAGCTGAAAGGTGAAACTTTATGTACTGTGCACCAAGAGCAACCCATGAAATCTGTCTGACTGAGAAAAGAGAAGACGAAGGCCTTCTGTGAACTGTATAAGAGTTAATGAATTAAATCTTGTAAAATTGTCCTCAGCTTTCTTGTGGTGCATGTCTTTGTGTCTTTCATTTAGTCTTTAACCATTTGAGAGGTTGAATCTGAAGCAACTGGACTTCTGTTTAGCATTTGAGAGGAACCTCCATATATTAATTTCACAATGTGTAATATTCAAGTTTAAAATAAGAGTGGAGCATAACCTTTATAAATGGAATTTCTGAAGATAATTTCTGAATCCACACAATAGCAGCTAGATTAATATCACAATGGGGCAGGGCGGATCCGGGGGCGGGGCCAGAGGGGCACTGGCCCCAGCTGAAACCTGATTGGCCCCTGAAGTGCCCTTGTCCTGTCACTTGTCTGTTTACAACTTCAATACTTGACTGTGTCAAGTTTTTCTCCTCTAAACTGTTGTGTATGCTGTAATATAGTTTATAAGTATTTTATTTCATGTAAAAAAAAGAAAATTTTAAATTTTTTTATGAATTACATAATTTGAAAAAGTGTGTGTTATTTTTGTTTATGCATGCTAGTTTAAAATTCAATAATTGCTACATTTTTTTGATGTACAAAATGCACTTGAAAAAGGCACAATTTGCATAATATATTTGATTATGTGTGTCTTTTCTAAAAGCTATGGAGCCAACAGCAAACAATGAATGACTGGTGAAATATTCTGTGTATACATCTTACTGACTAAGGAAATGTGCATGAATGTTGGACATATAGTTGACCCATCTGTAAAACATGTGGCCCCTCTATGGCCCCTGATTATTCTAGATCTGCCACTGATCAATCTGATAGGGGAAATCAATCAATCAATCTGATAGGTGAAATCAAGCAATCTGATAGGTGAAATCAAGCAATCTGATAGGTGAAATCAATCAATCTGATAGGGGATATCAATCAATACCTGCTTTTGTGATGTTGTTGAGCTTCCTAAAGTCTGTGCAGAAGCGATCTGAACCATCAGACGCAACAGAAAGGAGGCAAGTGAACTCCAGGAACTACTGCTAGGTTCTGCAATACCATGTGTCAGCATATAGTCAAGCTGCTTTTGGAAGCGACGCCGTTTCTCAGGATTAACCCTGTAGGGGTGCTGCTTAATAGGGGACGCGCCCCCCACGTCGATGTCATGTTGTAACACATGAGTTTGGGACGGTACATCAGAAAACAGAGAGCGATGTGTGTTAACAAGATCAACCAGATCCACTCTTTGTGAGTCAGTCAAATGTGCAAAACAAGAATCAAGTTTAGAGAGAACCTCAGAGGTTTTTAAGCGGCCTTGTACTAAGGCCTCGGATGGCCCTTCAACGCCACACGTTTCAGCACTGGACAGCTCCCCAGAGAGATTCACCTTTTCAGCACTGGACAGTGACACGGGCGCAGCAGGTGACAGCGCGGAGGGGGCTGCCACCAGAGCAGACAACACCAGGGCTGCTTTGGCTTCCTCGCGCTCATGATAGGGCTTTAACATATTAATGTGACACAGTCTGCTGCGACGTACGCGACCCGGTGTGGCGACGACATAGTCACAGTCACTGATTTTTTTCTCCACCACGTATGGACCGCTGTAACGAGCCTGCAGACTGGCACCAGGAATGGGCAGGAAAACTAAAACCTTATCACCTGGTTCAAACTGTCGGTTTTTGCGTTTTTGTCATACCAGAATTTCATTTTTGACTGGGACACAGCAAGATTCTGCTTGGCCAATTCACAGGCCCGATGGAGTTTAAAGCGGAAATTACTGACATAGTCGAGAATGTTCTGTGGTGCATCATCGCGAAGCCATTTTTCCCTTAACAGTTTAATTAAGAGGGCCGCGCACACTGTGAGCGAACACAAGCTCCGCTGGACTGAAGCCAATCGACTCCCGAACCACTTCACGAGCAGCGAACAGCAACAGATGAACACCCTCATCCCAGTCTTTGTCAAACTCAAGGCAGTATGCTCGGAGCGTGCTCTTAAGGGTTTGATGAAATCTCTCCAGCGCGCCTTGACTTTCTGGGTGGTATGCGCTGGAGTAACAATGAGAGACATTAAGCTGTTTCAGTACCTGCGAGAACACACGTGACATCAAATTGGACCCTCGGTCAGTCTGAACGACCCTAGGCAAGCCAAATACGGAAAAGAATTTCACCAGTGCTTTTACAACCGCGGGAGCAGTAATTTTACGCATGGGGATTGCCTCAGGAAACCGAGTTGACGCGCACAGAACAGTTAACAGGAACCTATGCCCAGCTTTGGTGCGTGGCAACGGGCCAACGCAGTCAACCAAAACATGGTCAAAAGGCTCATCCACAGCTGGAATAGGATGTAACTACGGCGGAATTATTTGATTTGGTTTACCTGATATCTGACACACGTGGCAAGATTTACAAAATTGCTTCACTTGGCGTTTTAATCCTGGCCAGAAGAAATGGCGCAGAATACGTTGGTAGGTTTTATTAATTCCTAAATGACCAGCCAATTTCAGGACGGTATTTCTGTGGAACCACAATTTGAGTCACGATGCTCCAGTCATCCGGTGTGGATGCAAATTGTGGAGTCCACTTGCGCAAGAGGATATCATTTTTACAAAAGTAACCAGAAGCTATGTTTGCAATCTCCTCATCAGACACAACAAGTTCGAACAGGGAAGCAAGTGAGGGATCACGACTCTGCTCTACAACAAGATGCTCACGTGACAGGTGCACATCATCAAGGCTTTCCCTCTTCCTGTCAGGCACCGTGACAGGTGGAGAATGCAGGAGGACGCCTCCATCTGACTCCTCTGAAGTGGAAGAGAGAGGAGGGAAAGATTTTACATCTCCTGAATCAGAGTTAAATGAGGATGTTTAAATGCACAACTCTAGGTTAGCCATGAAGCTATCCTCCAGATCATCACATTCAACATTTGAACACTTTGCTTGAGGATATTTTCTCTCAAGTTCATCGGGTCCCTTAGAAACAATGGGAACAGCTGTGACCTCGGGGTTTGCTAAGGTTTTTCCCCCAGCTAAGTCATTTCCCAAAAGCAGATGAACCCCTTTAATTGGAAAAGCAGGGCAGGCTGCAACCACAACATTACCAGACAGCAGGTCTGATTCCAGCTCAATGCGGTGCAGTGGTACATCAACAAAATTCATACCAAAACCCTGTACAGGTTCACTGACATTAAGAGAGCTTTTCTCGGACAAAGGCAACACACTCTGGAGAATAATGGACCTAGACGCTGCAGTGTCCCGCAAAATAGTCACGGGCACTTTGACGTCACCCTCGGATATGGAAACACTGCCTTTCATAATAAAAGGGGCGTAAATATCCAACTCTGCCGCTTCCTCCTCAGATGAGCAGGGGACTGGAGCTTTAACTAATGCAACTGTTTTGGAGATGAGCTCTTTTTATTCAACAAGAAACAGTTACTTACTATGTGGCCACGCATCTTGCAGTACGCACAGAAAGGCCGTACTTTACCAGCTCCGTTATCCCTATAGGACCTGTGTCCAACTCACCAGCGGACCTAGGAGGGCGGAACACAGAGGGGCTCCGCTGAGGCATTTGAGGTTGCTTCTCAAAAGTATCTCTGTGAGTGAGAACATACTCATCAGCAAGCACAGCTGCTTGAGACACTTTAGTGACTTTCTGTTCATTAATATATGTTGCAATCCTCTCTGGTACACAATTTTTTAAATCCTCCATAATAATCAAATCTTGCAACTGCTCAAAAGAAGTTACATTCTGTGCCAAACACCAACGATCAAAAAGGGCCTCTTTTTCGTGTCCAAATTCAACAAAACTGAGGTTTTCCGTTTTTTTAAAACGGCGTAATTTTTGTCGATATGCCTCAGGTATCAAGTCATAGGCCCTGAGCACCGCCGCCTTCACGGTCTCATAAGTAAGACTCAGCTCCGGCGACAGGGTAGCATATACCTCCGGGGCTTTGCCTCTGAAAACACATTGTAGTAAGAGGGGCCAGACCTCTTTCGGCCATTTCAATGTCGAAGCCACCCGTTCAAAGAGGACAAAGTATTTGTCCACATCTTTCTCAGAGAATGGTGGTATCAGACTTGCACTTAATATCAAAATGAGAAGGGTTGGATAAATCAGAGGTATTGCTGAGTTCAAGCCCCCTCAAACGGAGTATTTCCCTTTTGGTTTCCTCTTCCATTCTACGGAGCTCAAACTCAAGTTTTCTCTCTAAGCAACACTTGATTATTCAGTTCTTTCTCTTTAAGTGCTAAACGGCGCATTTCAACCTCCAGCTCTAGCTGGCGGAGCCCGTAATCAGACATCTCTGTTACCTGCGCCTGAGCGACAGGATCGGGACTAAGGGGAGCCAAAATACCCCTATTAGAAAGCGCATCATGTAACTCGGACTTGATCGATTTCTTTTTTAATTGTTTGGACACACACAGAAAAATGAGCAGCGATCTTTAGTAGGTGCTCTTTAGTGCAGCGATTAAGCGCGTCAAGGCTCGGCTGATCCACAAAGTCATCCAAACTGAACTCCATTATTTTTTTTATCATTTTATTTTTTGCTTAATTAAATACAGGGAGATCGAATCAGAGAAAAATTATGGAGAACAAAAACAAAAGTTCCTCAATCATCCATCCAGCAAACACTCGGCAGCATCAATTGAACGGTGGCAGCATCAATTATTTACAATAGTCAGTCCGACTAGAATTGCGGCTTGAAAATGTTTTCTAAATTAAAGTAGTTGAATTAATATCAACCACTGTTACAAAAACATCAATTAACAAGCGGAACATGAAACCCACACCATGTAGCAGCCACAGTGTTCCAAATAGAAAAGGAGTAACACCTGTGTGCAATTCACTGAGAAACAATGACGTCAGAGTAATCAGTGAGAAAACATGGGAATTAGAAGCCGTTTAGGACGGGGCCCAGCATATGACCACATCAGGTACTTAATTAGGGCAATACGACACGTCCAAAGTTGTGACAAGCCCACAAACAGGACTCACACTTATCAATCGGACGAGCCCCCAAATATGTTGCGGTCCCCATTTAACTGTGGCTCAGAGGAATCCATAACATATGAAAAGGATGCCAACCGTGCTGCAGTTTAACATAAGCTTTAAAACGATAATACTCACAACCAAGACAAATACAGGAGAGATGGGAGCCCTGGCCAAAACAAACAAAAGAGGGAGAAGGCGTCAGACTAACCTCGCAATGGGCCGTCGAATCCGGACCTCTCCCCTAACCTAAGTTCAAACAGTCTATCTATAGGAAAATAAAAGCACGAAGAATAGGACTACCAGTGACTCCCAACTCAACTTGATACTACATTAAACTCAGGAGTGTCAAAGGAGAACAAAACGCTCTTCCTGCTGGAGGATGAGAGAGAATTTGCGGCTCCGCCTCCTCCGCCTTTATAGTAAACAGGTGCGCCTCCAGCCAATCCGCACTGAGTGAGGAGGAGAGAGAGAGAGAGAGAGCAGACATTATTTACAGGTAAAAACATGAATGAAAGGTGGGAGGCGTGTGCTCGCGCAGCGGCACGCGGCAGTGCGCGTAAAAGCACCTAATTCTTAGAAATATTTGGTTTGATACACAATGTCTTACTAAGATGTTGAGCCACCAGAACAGCTACTGTATGATGTTGCTTCTGACTCCCTCAAATGTTGATGATTCACATCATTTTATTCATTAAATCTATTTTAAATGGTTGAACACAACCATCAATCTCTTCAGTGACGCTCATGTTCTCCAGGGAATCGTCTGCATTCTGATTTTTTTCTCTAATTTCTCGGTAGACGATTAGACATTCGAATAAGGACAGTACTATATTGTTTTCTTTGCCAGCATCTGACACAGCACTGTAATTCATGTACATGATGCATATCGCCAGTTTATGGCAGGGCCACATAGAAAGACAAACAACCATTCACACTCACACTCACATTCACACCTACAGGCAATTTTAGAGTGACAAATTCAACTATCCTGCACATTTTTGGTGGTGGGAGGAAGCCTGAGAACCTGGAGGGAACCCACACAGACACAGGGAGAACATGCAAATTCCACACAGAAAAGTCCCAGGTCCCAAGGTGGATTTGAACCGAGGACCTTCTTGCTGTGAGGTAGCAGCGCTACCCACTGCGCCACTGGGATCAATTTCCTGTCACATTAATTATGTCTGTGAATTCAGTCACCTGCATCCACAGCAAAGTCTTTACACCGATTAACTTGAACTTTTGAAGGCTAGCTCTAAGTTCTCCTGCACCTCTCCACAAAAATTCATCGAAATCTGATCGAAACCTGTTGAGTTATCCTGCTTACAAACACACTCACAGACAAACAAGCGGCAGCGATCACAAAACCACCTCCTAACAAATATGACCCAGCCATCCAAACAAGATGCCGGCTCAAAAAATTAAGATGTCAGTGTTTTAAATGAATTGATGTCTTTGTCTAAAACAATCTGCGCCAACAAATTCATAGTAGAATGACAACCTCGTTTTTCTGACCGTAGTGAAGCAGACAACCTAGTTTTGAGATGAGATCATGTTTAGTACATTTGATTGATACTTGATTTCTTACTTTAGATGCAGGGAGAAGGTTACGTCACTTCTCTTCACCAAGAAAGCAGCCATGGAGCAGCCATGACCATCCAAAACCAGCTCACATTTGATTGTGAACAGGACAAAGAGGCGCTCAAACAGAAAGATGAGGAGATTGTCCAGCTTGAGTGCAGCCTTTATGATGTGCTCCACGAACAAGTGCGGCTGGAGAAACAGCTCTCCAAACAACAGAAGGTGTCCGAGCTGTGGGCAACCTGGCAGACGAGGGCACGTATGGAGGAGGAGGGACAGAAAGAGGTGCAAGACCTTCTCAAGAAGAAGGAAAAGGCTCAGGAATTGGAGAAAACCAAGCTACAGGTAAGATGCCTCAGCTCATACTTTACTTGCTAACTTATTTCAGAAGACCTCAGAACATAGTCAAGTCAAGTCAAGTCACATTTGTTTATATAGCACATTAAAACACTGCACTGAGTTGACCAAAGTGCTTCACAGTAAATAACAAAATAAAAACCATAAGTTTTATAAGACATGAAATCATATTAAGAAAACACTTAAGAAAACAGATAAAACAATTAACCACATTTAGACTGATACATATTACAAGTGGTCATTACTGGTAAAAAGGGGTGAAATAATTAAGTGTGGCCAGGAAAAGCTCAGCCTAGGTGCAGTTTGAACTTGAAGCTTAGTTTCTACTAAACTAACCAGAATGTCTAACTTTGTGACACACAGAAAGCTCTGCAGGAGAGCAAGTCAGCAAGCAGCTGGCTGAGAAAGAGGAGCGTCATCAACTTGAGCTCTCCGAGACAGCGGAGAAATTCAGGAGGCAACTCGCTGATCAGGCGGAGAAGTTCCGACAGGAATTCTCCACGAGGGAAGAGATCTTCCTGAAGAAAGTCTCCGAGAATCTCGAGAGTCTCTGGTGTATACATGTAGAGGAAGATGAGGATGATGATGTTGAGATGTGTTGGGATGGGAACCACAGTACGCTTGTTGTTACCAACGAAAGCAACACGGCCTGGAATATGTGCAAGGAGCAAGACACATTTCTACAGCAGTCTGATGCTGTCTGAATGAGGCATCCGTCCGTCCGTCCATCCGTCCATCCATTTTCTTCCACTTATCCGGGTCCTCAGCTGACTCCTCTCAATGTGGAGGAGCAGCGGCTCCACTCTGAGCCCCTCCCGAATGACTGAGCTCCTCACCCTTTCTCTAAGGGTGAGCCCAGACACCCTGCGGAGGAAGCGCATTTCGGCCACTTGTATCCGCGATCTTGTTCTTTCGGCAGTAGATCTGAATAGTCTGAATGAGGCAGTATAGTGACGTATTTGTGGTAGTGAAAACACTTTTGTAAAGAGATGAAGAGGAATAAAAAAAATAAGGAATGAGAATGAGGAAATTGTCTGGTGAATTTTATTAACTGATCTCAACAAAAGTATTTCTGCAGAAAGCTCAAATGTACGGACAGACATCAGTATGGTTTTATTCACATTACAGCATACAGTTTAGAGCAGTGGTTCCCAAAGTGTTTTTCTGGGGACCCACATTTTTAAAATGACAAACCATCGTGATGACCCAAATCACATTAGGCCTTATGTAACAATTTGTGCATAAATGAACATTTCTGACCATTTTTACTGCCATCTGCATCATCATATCATCTTGAATAGGTAAACCAGCCATTTCAACGTGATAGGCTATACATTTAAATTACAACTACATTGTATGGTTATTGAAAATATATACTGGACATATTTTAAATACTTTATAGATACGATCTAATCAGTGCTTTAGGAGGGGTGTGGTATCTCATTGTTTTTAATCTCCTCTTGTAACAATCACACAGTATAAATATGATCATTACCAAAAAATCACGGGAAGAATATGATCCTCTTTAAGAAAAACAGATGTGATTGATAAACAAGGACAATTAAATTAAACTGAAACAGCACCTTTATTCATGCAATACATGAAAGCAATACAGTAACCACGATTATCCGAACTTTCCCCCTTATGTAAATGAAAAGTCAAAAAGCGGTCCATTAAGTGCTTCCATAAACTTTCTCTCAACAGTGTGAAAGAACTTCCTGTGTCCACCACGGCCACTCCATGACTGCCTCTGATGGAGATTTCGCTTCCCCAAAGCAGGGTGAGCTGTGCCATCGGCCATGACAAACGTCTGGTCCCCAGCAGGGAGGAGGATTTCATTTACATGCATCATCTATGTAGCACTCGCCACATAATGGGATCACAAAGATCATTTATGTTATCTGGGTGACCTGTTGTATGAAAAAAACATTGGCCTTTGTTATTTTGGACATTCTTTATTTGCGTTGTGTTGATTCGCGAGTCAGCTGATTCCCAGCTGACCCACGGGTCACGTGACACGGCGCTATATGAAGAGCCAGGTAGTGGCGGCGAGGCTCTCAATCGCGACACTGAACAAGGTGAACTTGGGGAGTCTACGGTGGTTAAACTGGACCTCAAGGACTATGAGCACGAGTTGAAGGACCACAGTGAGACGCCACCGACACCGGAGTAACGAACCACTTCGCCAGAGCCAGAGTTGGCGTGCCCCGGTGAGAGCGAACCATTTTTTTATTATTATTTCATGTGCGCCAGCGCGTGGACTGGTGAGAGGCTTTTTTGGTGGTCCTGGACGGGTAGTTGGAATATACTCCAAGGATTACTCTATCGCCCCTCAGGGAGATGGGACGGATTTGCCTCGAACTGTGTATCGCAGTAGCTGCTGGCAGAGAGCATTGGACTAATAAGGTGCACAGGTGGAAGCACTTAATAGACTGCTTTTTGACTTTTCATTTACATAAGGGGGAAAGTTCGGTTAATTATGGTTACTGTATTGCTTTCATGTATTGCATATTAACCCTAAAGGTGCTGTTTCAGTTTAATTAAATTGTCCTTGTTTATCAATCACACCTGATTTTTCTTAGAGGATCAGATTCTTCCCTTTGGTAATGATCATATTTATACTGTGTGATTGTTACACTCTTATCAAAATAACAACATTTTAAGTAGGCTACTTTATAAATGAGAAAATGTATTGAGTCTGAGTAAACAGCCACTCGTGTTCATATTTTTATTTGAGAACTTCAGTGAATTTAAATTAAACGGGCACACATCAGGTAAACAACACACATTTCAACTACTTAATATGAGACAAATTAAGTGCATTTTGTTGTAATTAGAAGACTCATATTTCCCTCTCGTCATTAAATCAAATAGAATATTGCTTGTTCTTTGCGTTCCAGTCAGGTGTACAAGAGGAGAGCCGCAACACCTATGGGGTGTAGCATTTATTCTATGGGCGGTGGCTAAGCTAACATTACCTGCAGCAGTCTGGTCCTTAGCTGGGTCTTGTCCCTGGTCTCTAGCTATGCCTTTCTTTTTTATTAGCCAGGCATCCATGTTTGTGTGACCACCTGCAAAATGTGTTCATTACTTTGGTAAACATTAACATATCAAAGAAAAGACATTAGTCAATGGCATATCTAAGCAAACAGCCTCTACTCTCTGCCTAAATAAAGTGAAAATTTTACAGCAGCCAGCATACCTTCAAAAGGTAAAGCTCACACGTCCTGCCGATAAGCGGCAGGCTGGTCTCCCATCCAGGTACTAACCAGGCCCTACCCTGCTTAGCTTCCTTGACATATTGCGCGTAGGGACGCTCTGTCTGGAGTAGACCGTGAGCCACAAGGATAGCTGCTACTGCACTATATATACTTGTCCACGTTTAATGCTAATTTGGTATGTTGTAACATAATAATAATTAATAATTGTTGTAACATAATGCTAATTCTGTATCTGACTTTTAAGAATATCGTCTTTGTCCACCGTAAATAGCTAGTTGTTGAATTAAAACCTGACAAGCGCAAGGGATCATGGGAAATCTTAAAGGCATTTTAATCGCTCAATGGCCGCCATCTATATGTTATACGTGTCTTGTTTGTACTGGCACAATATGTACCCCAGCACTGAAATTCATAAAATTAGAGACTGGAACTTGGCTGCTATCACTTCAACGTGGATTTACACGTCTAATCAGTCTATTATACTGTAGCGTTGCGTGTAGCTAGACGGACAACGGAGGAAGAATGACGAGGAGACAGAATCACGGTCGGAAGCTAAGTAGCCCCGATTTATCAACCTGGCCGGAGCGAATTGGACTACAGAGATCAAGTTAGCTTGCTGAAGTGTAACATTAGTACCCAGTAGCCACGTGTTCTAGTTTAAAGGCATGACAAGCAATCATTTGTTAGCTCAGGATAGCTGCCCTGCTAAACGATCAGTTAGCATGTTTTGTTTTTCTTAGAAAATAGAAGCTACATTAATGAGCATCAGAATCAGTATGATAAGGCTATGATCATTAATTCTAGACACCACATTAATTAAACGTACAAAGATGATAAAAATAATGGTGAAATGATCTGTGTCTGTCAGCCACATTAAATCAGCAGAAGCCTACAGTCTGCAGTGAAAGCTGTTTAGTAGCTGTTTTTGTGTGCTGTCTGAATGTATCCTTGCAGATGCTGAGCAGGTATTTCTCTCTGGTCCAGTTTACCATCACAGGTACAGTAAGAGTAGAGAATGACTTTTCTTTTTTACACAGTTCAATAAACTCTTATATCAACTATTTACTGATATTAGGTAATGCCTTAATTACGGACAAGCCTGCTAATGTTAATTAATGTACCTTTTTTTAGTGTTGCCATAAATCAGCAGTGATTATGTTGTCTTTTTACCATTTAAGTGAAGTGAAGGAGTTTGGCAGAAGAATTGAATGTCAATTGAGGAAAGGAGGGAGACCACTCAATCGGTAGGTCGTGTTGTTATCTTCACACTCTGGGGTTTGAACATTGAAGGCTCAGGAAAAGTCAAACATTATTAACACGTTTCCATGATGTTTTCTTGGATCTCTCTCTCTCTCTCTCTCTCTCTCTCTCTCTCTCTCTCTCTCTCTCTCTCTGTGTTTTTGCCATTTGAAGATGAGGTGCAGCATCAGGGCAACATTGTGTGTGTGTGTGTGTGTGTGTCTGTGTCTGTCTGTCTGTCTGTCTGTCTGTGTGTGTGTGTCTGTGTGTGTGTGTGTGTGTGTGTGTCTGTGTGTGTGTCTGTCTGTCTGTCTGTCTGTCTGTGTGTGTGTGTGTGTCTGTGTGTGTGTGTGTGTGTGTGTGTCTGTGTGTGTGTGTGTGTGTGTGTGTCTGTGTCTGTGTCTGTGTCTGTGTGTGTGTCTGTGTGTGTGTCTGTGTCTGTCTGTCTGTCTGTCTGTCTGTGTGTGTGTGTGTCTGTGTGTGTGTGTGTGTGTGTGTGTGTGTGTGTCTGTGTCTGTCTGTCTGTGTGTGTGTGTGTCTGTCTGTCTGTCTGTGTGTGTGTGTGTGTGTGTGTGTGTGTGTGTCTGTGTGTGTGTGTGTGTGTGTGTGTGTGTGTCTGTGTGTGTGTGTGTGTGTGTGTGTGTGTGTGTGTGTGTGTGTGTGTGTGTGTGTCTGTGTGTGTGTGTGTGTCTGTGTGTGTGTCTGTGTGTGTGTCTGTCTGTGTGTGTGTGTGTGTGTGTCTGTGTCTGTGTCTGTCTGTGTGTGTGTCTGTGTGTGTGTGTGTGTGTGTCTGTGTCTGTGTCTGTCTGTGTGTGTGTCTGTCTGTGTGTGTGTGTGTGTGTGTGTGTGTGTGTGTGTGTGTGTGTGTGTGTGTCTGTGTGTGTGTGTGTGTCTGTGTGTGTGTCTGTGTGTGTGTCTGTGTCTGTCTGTCTGTCTGTCTGTCTGTGTGTGTGTGTGTGTGTGTGTGTGTGTGTGTGTGTGTGTGTCTGTGTGTGTGTGTGTGTGTGTGTCTGTGTCTGTGTCTGTCTGTCTGTCTGTGTGTGTGTGTGTGTCTGTGTGTGTGTGTGTGTGTGTCTGTGTGTGTGTGTGTGTGTGTGTGTCTGTGGCAATCCGGTGTCATTACCAGACCAGATAAAATATATAATGTCTCCGGCGAGTTCTGGATCCTAATCAGATGCCTGAACCACCTCGACTGGCTCCTTTTGACGCTAAGGAGCAGCATGTCGTGTTCATAATTTATTTGTAGAATAATGCTCTTGTTGATAAAATCATTTTCATATTGCTTAGTGAAATTTTGTTTAAAAACAAACAAACAAAAACCTTGAAGTCAGCTATTGTTCTTATATTAATAGAAATAATCACAGACAGCAAAAAAAGTCATTTACAAAGACTCAGGTTGTGATCGAAATATAGAGAGAATTGAAATTCAAAACATATATTTTTAATAATAGCAGAAATGATGAAATATTCTATAGTTTTGCACTGTACACTGATCCTTCTGAGATTACCATCACTTAACCCTGAAGCTGGATTTTCTGAGATGCAGCCTCACACAGCTGTAAATGAAGTTGTTCAGTGACTTATATAGGTGGGATAAACCTTTAAATCTATCATTAGGGAGAAATAAAGTAGTATCCGACATGTCCACTGTCAGCCTCCCGCTCTGCCTGACCCTTTCTTCACTCGCAAGCTATTCCTTTGGATGCCACACCGTATCTGGCGTGTACAGCCGCAATGCCCCCAGCCTTTGTGTTCAGGGCTCAGAGGGCCTGTCTGCCATGGCAGACGGTCTGATGAGGCGGTACCGGCTCGCAGGGGTACCCCCTCCACTGGTGATCTACGTGGACCGTGACTGCTGCAACAGAGACGGCGTGTCGAAGACAGCTGCCTTGTTTCATGTAAACGGATCATGTAATCTAATGTCACTCTCACACAAAAGTATTTAGACCAAAGCTACAATAGTTTTTTTTCCAGATGATTACAACATATCTCCAAAATGAAATCTATTCCAATCTTAAAATCTGATGAGAAAATAACCAGACTGATAATATGTTTACATATTCTCCATTTCACGGGAATGGGGGCAGCTTGTGGTTCGTCTCCACATTTGGCAACTGATGCGCCGCTTTGCGACGAGCGTCACCACAGAGAGCCACGAGCTGTATCCCAGCTTCATGAGGCAGCTGTCGCACTGTATCTTTGAGGTGGACCCAGGAGATGCCCGTCGTCTCGTGGAGGCTAAGCGGACACAGCTGGAGCTTCAGCACAGGATGGTCGGCCTGACTGACGCTGAAGTGACCAGAAGGATCACCGAGCAGGAGTGGAGGCTCCACTGCCGGAGGCGGACGCGTGGGGCAGAGGAGACAGCCATCGCCATTCGGGATCTCCTGTAGACATTTGGCGGGGCATAAAAAAAATACCTCCTGTCCCGGGAAGGCGAGTCTACAACGGTAAGAGTCATTTTAAATAGATCTATTTCTTCTAGTTAATATCTGCTGCATATTAACCCTCACTGTACCCTCCATGACTGTCTTTTAGTTGTCGTCTTGAAGAGAAATCTGGGCTTGCAAGCTGGCCCAGCACCAGCCGCCTGGTGGAGGCCATTTGTACCAAACTCTGCCATCTCCACCCCGTGGCCACGCGGACCGGAGGGATCACGAAGACCCGGTGGTCCCTCATCCTCTCCGACGACGTGGCCATTAGAGATGCTGTTGTGTCCAGCCCAAGGCTGATGGCTGACACCGAGATTCAGCTGTTTGAGCTGAACCAAAAGACCCTGTCCCAGTGGTGAGTTTTACTTTAATCTTTTTAAAGGGGTAGTTAACTCATTCTATCCATTTTTTATCCAATTACACATAGTCATCATGTCCTGACAGTTAAACGAGCGTTTCAATAATACAACATGAACAAAGTGACAAATGTAAACTGATAGAAATTCTGTTTTTGTCTTGGAGGTTCTCTAAACGACAGAAGGAGAGAGAGGAATGTCCTGGAGCAGGGAGCAGGAATTGTTCCTGCTCCAGCTTTTGCTGGTCAGGCTGTCCCTCCAGCTAAAGACCTGTCCTTTGTACAGGTGGGGCAAGGACAGCCCTTTGATTATGGAGACCCCCAGGAGCAGCCAGGACCTTCCAGCAGCGGTCTTCCTCCCCCTCCTCACCGGTCCCTCTGTCCGCCACTCTTCCTGCTCCAGTGCTGCAAGCCGGCGCCCCTGCTGCTCTGCCCACTCTTAGTGGACCACAGCGTGTGCCAAGAACCACGGCATACAGGAGGAGGAAGGCGACTGAGGCTTCTGCCGCCGGCGCCAGTGTGATAGTGCCCGGTGGAAAAAAACGCCGGGCAACATCGCAGTACATCTGCAGCAAGTGTGACCAGCCGAAGAGGATCGACACCGGTCACACTCGCATCGCAGATGTATCCTATTGTGCAGCTGTCGGCGGGATGACTGTGGAGGAGTGGAGGAATGAGATGAGGAACATTAAGAAAAAAAAGCACCTAGTGATGTGTACAATTTTAAAAAAGGAATACATTTTTTTACCATATATATACAGTTTATATATATACACACACCAGCAGAAAAGTAAAGCACACACACATTTCAGAAGTTGAGAGATGGAGGAAAAAGTATGAGATTTCCACTAATTCTCTCTATCTTCCTTTTTCCGAGGTAACCTGACTCGTCAGAAAACCAGGGATCTGGATCTGGACTCGGTTCGGCCTCCTCCACATGTGTCAGTTCTAAATTTAAGAAGACCAAATGTTCCTGTCACACCTGAAGATTCCACCAGTGCTCCGCATCAAAGCGGCCCATCAGCTCCCCCTCCATAAGCAGAAAACCTGCCATCTCTGCTACCTGTAAAGATAAGTTCATTGATAATGGAATGTACTGTTCATGAATCAGATGAGTACGATGCAACTACACACATTCCACCCCATGCTAGACCAGAACCTCTGCCAGCATTGTCAGTAGAGTTTGTCGAATCTAATGTGTTGCAAAATAATCAGAATGTGAATAAAGATATTGTAACACAAGTCACTAGTCAATCAACCACCTTGAAGATAGTAACTACAGGCACTTCAACTAAAGTACTTACAATCGTCCCAACTACCGAAACGGTAATTAACCCCACTACTCATAAAGCTGTAATCTCAGAGTCAAAGACAGTCGTTACAACCCAGATTCAAACATCTCCAACAACAACCACCACTCCAACCCCTACTTTAAACACTACTCTAACAACTCCTGGCCCAGTAGTTCATTTAATTACCACTACAGCATCTGAAAGAAATACTCCTAAAATTACAGCTGACCAAAATGAGAGGAATAAAACCCTAGCCTTAGATATAGGGACGAGAACTGAGCAGAGTACGACCACGACTGATAAATTGACCACTAGAGTAGTCACTACAAGTTTGACCGCTTTAAGTACGACTTTGTCTGTTAATGGAACAAATAAAGACTATCTATATGACCTGTATAATGAGGATGAAGCACTTGAAGATTTAGCATTAGAACAGCATGTGGGACAGTATTCAGAGAGGTATAAATCAAATCAGAGAAGCTTCCAAACTATAGATAACACAAACTGGGAGAGAGCTTATTTTGATTGATTTATTTAACCTTTATTTATACAGGTAATCCCATTGAGACACGAGGTCTCATTCTCAAGAGAGACCTGTTTCACACACATACAATAACAAGTAGTTACAGACAGATCAATCAATACATTCAACAATTCAAAAGTGCAAAGCGGAAGCAGCTGGAAGACTGTAATTAGTAAAAATACTACAAACAGGAACAAATTTCCGTAGCTTTTTCCAACGTCCTTAAAACAAGTTTAAAATCCCTGAGTGGGATCAAGCTGGACAGCTTCAGATCCTGCTGTAATGTATTCCAGGTTGAAGGTGCAGAGTCTGAAAAGGCCTTTCATAATGGGTGGTATAAATGGGCGTGGTACACTGTAAGGGAGATGACTTCTAATGAGTGCATTTTTTGTGCAGAGGCACCGACAACTTTACCTACAGTAATTCCAGAGAAATACACTTTTGAAGAGTGCGCCAAGGCACAACAAAGGGAGTGTAGAGAAGGAAGATTCATTCCTAACTACAGTTTAGTTAGAATCTTCTCCTTGCCTCCATGTGGTGTCCAATGTAGACTAATCTACGGTTCGAGAAATGCCCATAATCTGCTTGGACCATATAGTCCTCTTCATAGGTCATGTGCTAGATTCCAGATTACCCAAACATCCCAAAATGAACCCCCTACTGATTATAAAATAGATAGGTTAGCTGATTATGAGTGCTTCACAGCGGAGGATTTTCAGTTCCCAGTAAAGAATGGTGAGGATGTGGGGAATGTTTCAGTTTACTGCAGAAGAACATGGGTATTGTCCTGGTTTCCACATGCTAATATGACACCTATTTTTATTAAGAGACCTGTATGGAATGAAAATCCAATTGTAAAGATCAGACATGTCATAATATAACCATGACCGTTCCTATCCTTCAACTTCTGAGTGAACAGAAGACTGCAATAGCAGATAGTTACTGGATGTGTGGAGACGATGTGTTACTAAATACTATTCCACCGAGATGGATCGGCCTGTGTGCTTTGGTGAGAATGAAACTATCAGTGCAAGTAGTGTACAGAGGAGTACAAACCATAGTTGGTGTTAATGAGCCTCCAGATAGCATCCACAGAGTTAAAAGACAATATGGTCCAGAAACCAGAGAACATTTAGATATGATAAATCAACCACAAGGAATACCTGAAGAATTCAAACCAAGAAATGAGATTAAAGCGGGAGTAGAATCTATACTTCTCTGGATTACAATTAATAAAAATGTTGAATGGATAAATGACATTTATTATAACCAACAGAGATTCATCAATTACACTAATGAGGCCCTTAAGGCGTCAGGTGTACAGCTGCATGAAACAAGTCGGATGGCATGGCAGAATAGACAAACTTTCAATTGGATTTTGGCTGAAAAGGGAGGAGTATGTCTAATGTTCGGAGAATATTGTTGTACATTCATACCCAATGATACTGCACCTGATGGAACATTTTCCGTAGCAATAGATAAAATTCGGGGTTTGAGGCAGGAGCTTAGAGAGAATGCTGGCAGGGATTACTGGTCATGGGATTGGCTAGACAAAGCTTTGTGAAAATAGGCATCAGTTTTGTTAAAAATAGGAATCAGTGCATTAATAGTTCTGATTGTAGTTTTTCTATTGGCATGTTGCATCGTACCCGTGTTGAGGAGGCAATGTCTGAAGGCCATGGACAAACAGATGGATGCTAAGGCTGGCTTTCAAATGGCTCAGGTGATGGACTTGATGACAAATGACAGAATGGCTGAAATGGTGATCCGACAACCTGATTTGTTCCCTATCCCTAACTTCCTGGAGGACTTTGATGATGCTCCTATGGGATAAAAGATTCAGGAAAAGAGACACATGGACTTTGTGGTGTCACCATATGTCATATGTTTTTGCTTTGACATTGAAATAGTTGTCATTTCATGTTAATCTGCATTCAAAGATCAGCTAAGGTTTAAAGGGTATCTACATTAAATCAACATACGCTAAGTAATCAAGTTCAAGCAGCTCATATTTTGCATTTCCATATTCATTTTACAGCTTCATTTAAAGTTCCAATTACAATTCAGTTCAGACTATGTTGCATATTCATGTTAAGGGTACTCACTTAATCATTTTAATCATTTTAAATGTGCATTTATTGTTTGTTATGATTTCTAAAGGTTACATAACATATGTATTAATTTTAAAGAATCATTTTACATATTCATTTGAGTTTTAGTCATAAAGTTAATAAGTTCATGTTCATAGAATATACAGGTTCATTGCATGTCAGAAGGCCGTCGCTCTAACGGGAAGAGGACAATAAAGAACTTTCCCTGCTGATGAGAATGAATGCAGTCAAGCAGGGTTTTGTTTTTAATGTTTTTTTAATGTTTATTACAGCAACTTAAAGGCAGTTTTTTGGGAGTTTTTACTCCCAGAGGGGGGATATGTAGAGAGTTTTACTTGTATTGACACGATGGTTCAAGAAGTTCTTGTTTGAACTCTCAATCCTTCAATAACATGTTGTTCTAACCACACAAATGAAGATATGATAAGATATGTTGTTGTAACCTTCTGTGGAAGATATGCAGACCAGTCATGGAGCCAGAGTGATATGTAAACCATGAGTGTGTACTGCTGACCAAAGAGACCGTGACGTGTGTATTGATGGGTATAAAACTGCAGCAGAGTCACTATTGTGTTGATCATGTCATGTTTGGAAGATGATGTTGAACTGACAGTAAATGATCCCATCGACTGCAAACCAAAGTCTCCTCGTATTTCTTTGACTTTCTGCCACAACAATCGGTCACAAGATTTGAGATCCCTGTTCATAATATCAGTCACAGGGTTCACAACATGGACTCAAATGATTCATTTCAAAGATGACACCCTGCAGACATTATGTAACATTTATTTAAAGGTATATTATACAGAATATTGCTACAAAAACAAAACAATGCATAGTCTATGCATAAATCCATCCATTTTCTTCCCCCTATCTGGGGTTGGGTAGCAGTGGCAGAAGGCTAAGCACTGGGTCTATGAGCAAAAACGTTATGTGGCCCTTTCAAGTTCCTTATTTGTGCCACTTCCTGTCCTCCTTAAATTTAAGATACAACTTTGGGATTTGCAGTTTTGCTTGGCATCATAACTGAAAGATAAACATCCATAAGCAGGTGAATAGATGACCCAACTTTCAAAGAAATTTTATAATAGATTCTATATTAAAACTATAACGATCCAAACAGTAAATCTAGCCTTGCAATAGTAATAATAATAAAATAAGTCCTTCATAATTACAGCAATACTACAATGTGCTGCTGGTCAGTCATGTTTCTGGCATGTTTTACATTTCAGTTGCTAAAATTAATTTCCCCCAGTAGATGTCACTGCTGTACCATGTGGTAAAAGAGACCTTGACTAATGCATCAAGTTATACTAAACATCATATAATAAATACACCACATAAGCAGGTGATGTTTACCTGGCTGCAGCAAAATCCATTTTGATGAATGACGTATCAACTCTTTGTCCCTGCAGGCCTTCACTGAGAAACAAATGACATTCATTTTGTGCACACTTTGGACAACTGTGGCTTGTGTAAAGTGAATTTACGTGACGCTAACATAAATTCACTTACATTTGCAGTTCTTGGCAGCTCTGATTTTCTCTATGCAGTGGAAATGCAGTGAAGGAGATCTTTCTTTTGCCAGTTAAGGTGACAGCAGAGGTTCATCTGCTTGCCTTTGGGGTTTCTCTCATTGGCTCTACTTGAGGGGTCAGCATGGGGAGGGAAGGAAGGGGAGGGGGGGTTCACATCCACTTTAATGATCACTGTTGTTTTACCCTTGAAAGGGTGACATACTGTATTCATGAGTGTTTTTAATTTCACAGCTCAAACAGCCATTGACTCCACAGAGCTCTGGCAGATCAAACCTTGTTCACATAAAACCACAAACTTACCTGAAGCACTTTTTGATAGTGTCGTGTTACATTCGAAGAAAAGCCACATTGATGAATTGTTCATGTTTGTTTCGTGGTTGAGTGTGGCATTAGTGCAGGCTTGTGAAACAAGATCCTCTGTAAAAACTTAGGTTGTTTTCAGTTGATCCAGAGTTCCCATTTTAGGTTGATAGGAAATCTGAATCCACACATATTCCTCGTTCATCCAGCCATGTGAATACTTTTCTTTTAGAGTTCGTCCTCTTTACAGCTGTTGGTCCATCAGAGTGGACGTTTAGGAAAGCTTGGATCAATGAGACCACTATAATATCAGAGAGGAGTTTTCCTGATCTCAGTCAAGTGAAGGAGAAATGTTGCTGTTCTTGAGTTTGTAACCTAGTCATACCTGATCACAACTCCACATTGCCATCTGGTGACCATGGAAGTTTGGTTTGCTGGGTGTGTTGCTGTCAAACTCTTTGTATTCATCCAACATTAAGGACTTTTCAGTCTGAAGGTTTCATATTCTCAACACACTGTTACCGCTAGTCCTGCTATACAATACACTGATGAATAGAAGTGAAATGTTTGTTAACACTTTCAGGAAGCAACGCCGGCCATTTACCTGCTCTAGAGAATTAGTTATGTGCTGTCATAATGTCCTCACCTGTCATTGAAAAGAAACAGCACAGTTTCAGTGGTAGTGAAGACCTGGTGATTCCTATGAGAGGAGGCTCTGTCTTTTCAAAGGGGACAAGTAAAAATGGACCCCCAGATGTATGAGTTCTGGATGATTGTGGGTCTCTTAGTAACTGAGATCATCACTTACTGGTACTTATGGAATCACAATGTTGTTGAAAGTCAGTCATTTTATGTGTTCATTGGACTAACCTGAGGATTCCCCTCAACCTGATCAGAGCTGTAACCTGTAATATTAGGACCGGCACAGAACCAACCAAACAACTGTCCCACGGGATTCGTGGGAGTTCATTCAACTTACTGTATCACTTCTGGTTACAACCTTGGCTAATCTGCCGTTCAGTGAGCAAAAAGTGAGTGCATACTACTCTATAATGGTTGCTTATTTGTATGATGGGAACGCCACCCTTTAGTCAATGGTAGAAAACATTTCTAGTGTGTATTTCAATGATTGAAAGTCCATTTTTACAATTTTTGTGAATGGTTCAAGGCCACTTAAGTTTAGTGCATGATTTAAAACAAAACACACACCAAGGGAGAAGGATGAAAGCCTCTACCTGTTTTAAAACATTAAATTAGTATGAGAAGAAAACAAATACTAAATTGAAATAGCTGAAAGGTGAAACTTTATGTACTGTGCACCAAGAGCAACCCATGAAATCTGTCTGACTGAGAAAAGAGAAGACGAAGGCCTTCTGTGAACTGTATAAGAGTTAATGAATTAAATCTTGTAAAATTGTCCTCAGCTTTCTTGTGGTGCATGTCTTTGTGTCTTTCATTTAGTCTTTAACCATTTGAGAGGTTGAATCTGAAGCAACTGGACTTCTGTTTAGCATTTGAGAGGAACCTCCATATATTAATTTCACAATGTGTAATACTCAAGTTTAAAATAAGAGTGGAGCATAACCTTTATAAATGGAATTTCTGAAGATAATTTCTGAATCCACACAATAGCAGCTAGATTAATATCACAATGGGGCAGGGCGGATCCGGGGGCGGGGCCAGAGGGGCACTGGCCCCAGCTGAAACCTGATTGGCCCCTGAAGTGCCCTTGTCCTGTCACTTGTCTGTTTACAACTTCAATACTTGACTGTGTCAAGTTTTTCTCCTCTAAACTGTTGTGTATGCTGTAATATAGTTTATAAGTATTTTATTTCATGTAAAAAAAAGAAAATTTTAAATTTTTTTATGAATTACATAATTTGAAAAAGTGTGTTATTTTTGTTTATGCATGCTAGTTTAAAATTCAATAATTGCTACATTTTTTTGATGTACAAAATGCACTTGAAAAAGGCACAATTTGCATAATATATTTGATTATGTGTGTCTTTTCTAAAAGCTATGGAGCCAACAGCAAACAATGAATGACTGGTGAAATATTCTGTGTATACATCTTACTGACTAAGGAAATGTGCATGAATGTTGGACATATAGTTGACCCCTCTGTAAAACATGTGGCCCCTCTATGGCCCCTGATTATTCTAGATCTGCCACTGATCAATCTGATAGGGGAAATCAATCAATCAATCTGATAGGTGAAATCAAGCAATCTGATAGGTGAAATCAAGCAATCTGATAGGTGAAATCAATCAATCTGATAGGGGATATCAATCAATACCTGCTTTTGTGATGTTGTTGAGCTTCCTAAAGTCTGTGCAGAAGCGATCTGAACCATCAGACGCAACAGAAAGGAGGCAAGTGAACTCCAGGAACTACTGCTAGGTTCTGCAATACCATGTGTCAGCATATAGTCAAGCTGCTTTTGGAAGCGACGCCGTTTCTCAGGATTAACCCTGTAGGGGTGCTGCTTAATAGGGGACGCGCCCCCCACGTCGATGTCATGTTGTAACACATGAGTTTGGGACGGTACATCAGAAAACAGAGAGCGATGTGTGTTAACAAGATCAACCAGATCCACTCTTTGTGAGTCAGTCAAATGTGCAAAACAAGAATCAAGTTTAGAGAGAACCTCAGAGGTTTTTAAGCGGCCTTGTACTAAGGCCTCGGATGGCCCTTCAACGCCACACGTTTCAGCACTGGACAGCTCCCCAGAGAGATTCACCTTTTCAGCACTGGACAGTGACACGGGCGCAGCAGGTGACAGCGCGGAGGGGGCTGCCACCAGAGCAGACAACACCAGGGCTGCTTTGGCTTCCTCGCGCTCATGATAGGGCTTTAACATATTAATGTGACACAGTCTGCTGCGACGTACGCGACCCGGTGTGGCGACGACATAGTCACAGTCACTGATTTTTTTCTCCACCACGTATGGACCGCTGTAACGAGCCTGCAGACTGGCACCAGGAATGGGCAGGAAAACTAAAACCTTATCACCTGGTTCAAACTGTCGGTTTTTGGCGTTTTTGTCATACCAGAATTTCATTTTTGACTGGGACACAGCAAGATTCTGCTTGGCCAATTCACAGGCCCGATGGAGTTTAAAGCGGAAATTACTGACATAGTCGAGAATGTTCTGTGGTGCATCATCGCGAAGCCATTTTTCCCTTAACAGTTTAATTAAGAGGGCCGCGCACACTGTGAGCGAACACAAGCTCCGCTGGACTGAAGCCAATCGACTCCCGAACCACTTCACGAGCAGCGAACAGCAACAGATGAACACCCTCATCCCAGTCTTTGTCAAACTCAAGGCAGTATGCTCGGAGCGTGCTCTTAAGGGTTTGATGAAATCTCTCCAGCGCGCCTTGACTTTCTGGGTGGTATGCGCTGGAGTAACAATGAGAGACATTAAGCTGTTTCAGTACCTGCGAGAACACACGTGACATCAAATTGGACCCTCGGTCAGTCTGAACGACCCTAGGCAAGCCAAATACGGAAAAGAATTTCACCAGTGCTTTTACAACCGCGGGAGCAGTAATTTTACGCATGGGGATTGCCTCAGGAAACCGAGTTGACGCGCACAGAACAGTTAACAGGAACCTATGCCCAGCTTTGGTGCGTGGCAACGGGCCAACGCAGTCAACCAAAACATGGTCAAAAGGCTCATCCACAGCTGGAATAGGATGTAACTACGGCGGAATTATTTGATTTGGTTTACCTGATATCTGACACACGTGGCAAGATTTACAAAATTGCTTCACTTGGCGTTTTAATCCTGGCCAGAAGAAATGGCGCAGAATACGTTGGTAGGTTTTATTAATTCCTAAATGACCAGCCAATTTCAGGACGGTATTTCTGTGGAACCACAATTTGAGTCACGATGCTCCAGTCATCCGGTGTGGATGCAAATTGTGGAGTCCACTTGCGCAAGAGGATATCATTTTTACAAAAGTAACCAGAAGCTATGTTTGCAATCTCCTCATCAGACACAACAAGTTCGAACAGGGAAGCAAGTGAGGGATCACGACTCTGCTCTACAACAAGATGCTCACGTGACAGGTGCACATCATCAAGGCTTTCCCTCTTCCTGTCAGGCACCGTGACAGGTGGAGAATGCAGGAGGTCGCCTCCATCTGACTCCTCTGAAGTGGAAGAGAGAGGAGGGAAAGATTTTACATCTCCTGAATCAGAGTTAAATGAGGATGTTTAAATGCACAACTCTAGGTTAGCCATGAAGCTATCCTCCAGATCATCACATTCAACATTTGAACACTTTGCTTGAGGATATTTTCTCTCAAGTTCATCGGGTCCCTTAGAAACAATGGGAACAGCTGTGACCTCGGGGTTTGCTAAGGTTTTTCCCCCAGCTAAGTCATTTCCCAAAAGCAGATGAACCCCTTTAATTGGAAAAGCAGGGCAGGCTGCAACCACAACATTACCAGACAGCAGGTCTGATTCCAGCTCAATGCGGTGCAGTGGTACATCAACAAAATTCATACCAAAACCCTGTACAGGTTCACTGACATTAAGAGAGCTTTTCTCGGACAAAGGCAACACACTCTGGAGAATAATGGACCTAGACGCTGCAGTGTCCCGCAAAATAGTCACGGGCACTTTGACGTCACCCTCGGATATGGAAACACTGCCTTTCATAATAAAAGGGGCGTAAATATCCAACTCTGCCGCTTCCTCCTCAGATGAGCAGGGGACTGGAGCTTTAACTAATGCAACTGTTTTGGAGATGAGCTCTTTTTATTCAACAAGAAACAGTTACTTACTATGTGGCCACGCATCTTGCAGTACGCACAGAAAGGCCGTACTTTACCAGCTCCGTTATCCCTATAGGACCTGTGTCCAACTCACCAGCGGACCTAGGAGGGCGGAACACAGAGGGGCTCCGCTGAGGCATTTGAGGTTGCTTCTCAAAAGTATCTCTGTGAGTGAGAACATACTCATCAGCAAGCACAGCTGCTTGAGACACTTTAGTGACTTTCTGTTCATTAATATATGTTGCAATCCTCTCTGGTACACAATTTTTTAAATCCTCCATAATAATCAAATCTTGCAACTGCTCAAAAGAAGTTACATTCTGTGCCAAACACCAACGATCAAAAAGGGCCTCTTTTTCGTGTCCAAATTCAACAAAACTGAGGTTTTCCGTTTTTTTAAAACGGCGTAATTTTTGTCGATATGCCTCAGGTATCAAGTCATAGGCCCTGAGCACCGCCGCCTTCACGGTCTCATAAGTAAGACTCAGCTCCGGCGACAGGGTAGCATATACCTCCGGGGCTTTGCCTCTGAAAACACATTGTAGTAAGAGGGGCCAGACCTCTTTCGGCCATTTCAATGTCGAAGCCACCCGTTCAAAGAGGACAAAGTATTTGTCCACATCTTTCTCAGAGAATGGTGGTATCAGACTTGCACTTAATATCAAAATGAGAAGGGTTGGATAAATCAGAGGTATTGCTGAGTTCAAGCCCCCTCAAACGGAGTATTTCCCTTTTGGTTTCCTCTTCCATTCTACGGAGCTCAAACTCAAGTTTTCTCTCTAAGCAACACTTGATTATTCAGTTCTTTCTCTTTAAGTGCTAAACGGCGCATTTCAACCTCCAGCTCTAGCTGGCGGAGCCCGTAATCAGACATCTCTGTTACCTGCGCCTGAGCGACAGGATCGGGACTAAGGGGAGCCAAAATACCCCTATTAGAAAGCGCATCATGTAACTCGGACTTGATCGATTTCTTTTTTAATTGTTTGGACACACACAGAAAAATGAGCAGCGATCTTTAGTAGGTGCTCTTTAGTGCAGCGATTAAGCGCGTCAAGGCTCGGCTGATCCACAAAGTCATCCAAACTGAACTCCATTATTTTTTTTTATCATTTTATTTTTTGCTTAATTAAATACAGGGAGATCGAATCAGAGAAAAATTATGGAGAACAAAAACAAAAGTTCCTCAATCATCCATCCAGCAAACACTCGGTAGCATCAATTGAACGGTGGCAGCATCAATTATTTACAATAGTCAGTCCGACTAGAATTGCGGCTTGAAAATGTTTTCTAAATTAAAGTAGTTGAATTAATATCAACCACTGTTACAAAAACATCAATTAACAAGCGGAACATGAAACCCACACCATGTAGCAGCCACAGTGTTCCAAATAGAAAAGGAGTAACACCTGTGTGCAATTCACTGAGAAACAATGACGTCAGAGTAATCAGTGAGAAAACATGGGAATTAGAAGCCGTTTAGGACGAGGCCCAGCATATGACCACATCAGGTACTTAATTAGGGCAATACGACACGTCCAAAGTTGTGACAAGCCCACAAACAGGACTCACACTTATCAATCGGACGAGCCCCCAAATATGTTGCGGTCCCCATTTAACTGTGGCTCAGAGGAATCCATAACATATGAAAAGGATGCCAACCGTGCTGCAGTTTAACATAAGCTTTAAAACGATAATACTCACAACCAAGACAAATACAGGAGAGATGGGAGCCCTGGCCAAAACAAACAAAAGAGGGAGAAGGCGTCAGACTAACCTCGCAATGGGCCGTCGAATCCGGACCTCTCCCCTAACCTAAGTTCAAACAGTCTATCTATAGGAAAATAAAAGCACGAAGAATAGGACTACCAGTGACTCCCAACTCAACTTGATACTACATTAAACTCAGGAGTGTCAAAGGAGAACAAAACGCTCTTCCTGCTGGAGGATGAGAGAGAATTTGCGGCTCCGCCTCCTCCGCCTTTATAGTAAACAGGTGCGCCTCCAGCCAATCCGCACTGAGTGAGGAGGAGAGAGAGAGAGAGAGAGCAGACATTATTTACAGGTAAAAACATGAATGAAAGGTGGGAGGCGTGTGCTCGCGCAGCGGCACGCGGCAGTGCGCGTAAAAGCACCTAATTCTTAGAAATATTTGGTTTGATACACAATGTCTTACTAAGATGTTGAGCCACCAGAACAGCTACTGTATGATGTTGCTTCTGACTCCCTCAAATGTTGATGATTCACATCATTTTATTCATTAAATCTATTTTAAATGGTTGAACACAACCATCAATCTCTTCAGTGACGCTCATGTTCTCCAGGGAATCGTCTGCATTCTGATTTTTTTCTCTAATTTCTCGGTAGACGATTAGACATTCGAATAAGGACAGTACTATATTGTTTTCTTTGCCAGCATCTGACACAGCACTGTAATTCATGTACATGATGCATATCGCCAGTTTATGGCAGGGCCACATAGAAAGACAAACAACCATTCACACTCACACTCACATTCACACCTACAGGCAATTTTAGAGTGACAAATTCAACTATCCTGCACATTTTTGGTGGTGGGAGGAAGCCTGAGAACCTGGAGGGAACCCACACAGACACAGGGAGAACATGCAAATTCCACACAGAAAAGTCCCAGGTCCCAAGGTGGATTTGAACCGAGGACCTTCTTGCTGTGAGGTAGCAGCGCTACCCACTGCGCCACTGGGATCAATTTCCTGTCACATTAATTATGTCTGTGAATTCAGTCACCTGCATCCACAGCAAAGTCTTTACACCGATTAACTTGAACTTTTGAAGGCTAGCTCTAAGTTCTCCTGCACCTCTCCACAAAAATTCATCGAAATCTGATCGAAACCTGTTGAGTTATCCTGCTTACAAACACACTCACAGACAAACAAGCGGCAGCGATCACAAAACCACCTCCTAACAAATATGACCCAGCCATCCAAACAAGATGCCGGCTCAAAAAATTAAGATGTCAGTGTTTTAAATGAATTGATGTCTTTGTCTAAAACAATCTGCGCCAACAAATTCATAGTAGAATGACAACCTCGTTTTTCTGACCGTAGTGAAGCAGACAACCTAGTTTTGAGATGAGATCATGTTTAGTACATTTGATTGATACTTGATTTCTTACTTTAGATGCAGGGAGAAGGTTACGTCACTTCTCTTCACCAAGAAAGCAGCCATGGAGCAGCCATGACCATCCAAAACCAGCTCACATTTGATTGTGAACAGGACAAAGAGGCGCTCAAACAGAAAGATGAGGAGATTGTCCAGCTTGAGTGCAGCCTTTATGATGTGCTCCACGAACAAGTGCGGCTGGAGAAACAGCTCTCCAAACAACAGAAGGTGTCCGAGCTGTGGGCAACCTGGCAGACGAGGGCACGTATGGAGGAGGAGGGACAGAAAGAGGTGCAAGACCTTCTCAAGAAGAAGGAAAAGGCTCAGGAATTGGAGAAAACCAAGCTACAGGTAAGATGCCTCAGCTCATACTTTACTTGCTAACTTATTTCAGAAGACCTCAGAACATAGTCAAGTCAAGTCAAGTCACATTTGTTTATATAGCACATTAAAACACTGCACTGAGTTGACCAAAGTGCTTCACAGTAAATAACAAAATAAAAACCATAAGTTTTATAAGACATGAAATCATATTAAGAAAACACTTAAGAAAACAGATAAAACAATTAACCACATTTAGACTGATACATATTACAAGTGGTCATTACTGGTAAAAAGGGGTGAAATAATTAAGTGTGGCCAGGAAAAGCTCAGCCTAGGTGCAGTTTGAACTTGAAGCTTAGTTTCTACTAAACTAACCAGAATGTCTAACTTTGTGACACACAGAAAGCTCTGCAGGAGAGCAAGTCAGCAAGCAGCTGGCTGAGAAAGAGGAGCGTCATCAACTTGAGCTCTCCGAGACAGCGGAGAAATTCAGGAGGCAACTCGCTGATCAGGCGGAGAAGTTCCGACAGGAATTCTCCACGAGGGAAGAGATCTTCCTGAAGAAAGTCTCCGAGAATCTCGAGAGTCTCTGGTGTATACATGTAGAGGAAGATGAGGATGATGATGTTGATATGTGTTGGGATGGGAACCACAGTACGCTTGTTGTTACCAACGAAAGCAACACGGCCTGGAATATGTGCAAGGAGCAAGACACATTTCTACAGCAGTCTGATGCTGTCTGAATGAGGCATCCGTCCGTCCGTCCATCCGTCCATCCATTTTCTTCCACTTATCCGGGTCCTCAGCTGACTCCTCTCAATGTGGAGGAGCAGCGGCTCCACTCTGAGCCCCTCCCGAATGACTGAGCTCCTCACCCTTTCTCTAAGGGTGAGCCCAGACACCCTGCGGAGGAAGCGCATTTCGGCCACTTGTATCCGCGATCTTGTTCTTTCGGCAGTAGATCTGAATAGTCTGAATGAGGCAGTATAGTGACGTATTTGTGGTAGTGAAAACACTTTTGTAAAGAGATGAAGAGGAATAAAAAAAATAAGGAATGAGAATGAGGAAACTGTCTGGTGAATTTTATTAAATGATCTCAACAAAAGTATTTCTGCAGAAAGCTCAAATGTACGGACAGACATCAGTATGGTTTTATTCACATTACAGCATACAGTTTAGAGCAGTGGTTCCCAAAGTGTTTTTCTGGGGACCCACATTTTTAAAATGACAAACCATCGTGATGACCCAAATCACATTAGGCCTTATGTAACAATTTGTGCATAAATGAACATTTCTGACCATTTTTACTGCCATCTGCATCATCATATCATCTTGAATAGGTAAACCAGCCATTTCAAAGTGATAGGCTATACATTTAAATTACAACTACATTGTATGGTTATTGAAAATATATACTGGACATATTTTAAATACTTTATAGATACGATCTAATCAGTGCTTTAGGAGGGGTGTGGTATCTCATTGTTTTTAATCTCCTCTTGTAACAATCACACAGTATAAATATGATCATTACCAAAAAATCACGGGAAGAATATGATCCTCTTTAAGAAAAACAGATGTGATTGATAAACAAGGACAATTAAATTAAACTGAAACAGCACCTTTATTCATGCAATACATGAAAGCAATACAGTAACCACGATTATCCGAACTTTCCCCCTTATGTAAATGAAAAGTCAAAAAGCGGTCCATTAAGTGCTTCCATAAACTTTCTCTCAACAGTGTGAAAGAACTTCCTGTGTCCACCACGGCCACTCCATGACTGCCTCTGATGGAGATTTCGCTTCCCCAAAGCAGGGTGAGCTGTGCCATCGGCCATGACAAACGTCTGGTCCCCAGCAGGGAGGAGGATTTCATTTACATGCATCATCTATGTAGCACTCGCCACATAATGGGATCACAAAGATCATTTATGTTATCTGGGTGACCTGTTGTATGAAAAAAACATTGGCCTTTGTTATTTTGGACATTCTTTATTTGCGTTGTGTTGATTCGCGAGTCAGCTGATTCCCAGCTGACCCACGGGTCACGTGACACGGCGCTATATGAAGAGCCAGGTAGTGGCGGCGAGGCTCTCAATCGCGACACTGAACAAGGTGAACTTGGGGAGTCTACGGTGGTTAAACTGGACCTCAAGGACTATGAGCACGAGTTGAAGGACCACAGTGAGACGCCACCGACACCGGAGTAACGAACCACTTCGCCAGAGCCAGAGTTGGCGTGCCCCGGTGAGAGCGAACCATTTTTTTATTATTATTTCATGTGCGCCGGCGCGTGGACTGGTGAGAGGCTTTTTTGGTGGTCCTGGACGGGTAGTTGGAATATACTCCAAGGATTACTCTATCGCCCCTCAGGGAGATGGGACGGATTTGCCTCGAACTGTGTATCGCAGTAGCTGCTGGCAGAGAGCATTGGACTAATAAGGTGCACAGGTGGAAGCACTTAATGGACTGCTTTTTGACTTTTCATTTACATAAGGGGGAAAGTTCGGTTAATTATGGTTACTGTATTGCTTTCATGTATTGCATATTAACCCTAAAGGTGCTGTTTCAGTTTAATTAAATTGTCCTTGTTTATCAATCACACCTGATTTTTCTTAGAGGATCATATTCTTCCCTTTGGTAATGATCATATTTATACTGTGTGATTGTTACACTCTTATCAAAATAACAACATTTTAAGTAGGCTACTTTATAAATGAGAAAATGTATTGAGTCTGAGTAAACAGCCACTCGTGTTCATATTTTTATTTGAGAACTTCAGTGAATTTAAATTAAACGGGCACACATCAGGTAAACAACACACATTTCAACTACTTAATATGAGACAAATTAAGTGCATTTTGTTGTAATTAGAAGACTCATATTTCCCTCTCGTCATTAAATCAAATAGAATATTGCTTGTTCTTTGCGTTCCAGTCAGGTGTACAAGAGGAGAGCCGCAACACCTATGGGGTGTAGCATTTATTCTATGGGCGGTGGCTAAGCTAACATTACCTGCAGCAGTCTGGTCCTTAGCTGGGTCTTGTCCCTGGTCTCTAGCTATGCCTTTCTTTTTTATTAGCCAGGCATCCATGTTTGTGTGACCACCTGCAAAATGTGTTCATTACTTTGGTAAACATTAACATATCAAAGAAAAGACATTAGTCAATGGCATATCTAAGCAAACAGCCTCTACTCTCTGCCTAAATAAAGTGAAAATTTTACAGCAGCCAGCATACCTTCAAAAGGTAAAGCTCACACGTCCTGCCGATAAGCGGCAGGCTGGTCTCCCATCCAGGTACTAACCAGGCCCTACCCTGCTTAGCTTCCTTGACATATTGCGCGTAGGGACGCTCTGTCTGGAGTAGACCGTGAGCCACAAGGATAGCTGCTACTGCACTATATATACTTGTCCACGTTTAATGCTAATTTGGTATGTTGTAACATAATAATAATTAATAATTGTTGTAACATAATGCTAATTCTGTATCTGACTTTTAAGAATATCGTCTTTGTCCACCGTAAATAGCTAGTTGTTGAATTAAAACCTGACAAGCGCAAGGGATCATGGGAAATCTTAAAGGCATTTTAATCGCTCAATGGCCGCCATCTATATGTTATACGTGTCTTGTTTGTACTGGCACAATATGTACCCCAGCACTGAAATTCATAAAATTAGAGACTGGAACTTGGCTGCTATCACTTCAACGTGGATTTACACGTCTAATCAGTCTATTATACTGTAGCGTTGCGTGTAGCTAGACGGACAACGGAGGAAGAATGACGAGGAGACAGAATCACGGTCGGAAGCTAAGTAGCCCCGATTTATCAACCTGGCCGGAGCGAATTGGACTACAGAGATCAAGTTAGCTTGCTGAAGTGTAACATTAGTACCCAGTAGCCACGTGTTCTAGTTTAAAGGCACGACAAGCAATCATTTGTTAGCTCAGGATAGCTGCCCTGCTAAACGATCAGTTAGCATGTTTTGTTTTTCTTAGAAAATAGAAGCTACATTAATGAGCATCAGAATCAGTATGATAAGGCTATGATCATTAATTCTAGACACCACATTAATTAAACGTACAAAGATGATAAAAATAATGGTGAAATGATCTGTGTCTGTCAGCCACATTAAATCAGCAGAAGCCTACAGTCTGCAGTGAAAGCTGTTTAGTAGCTGTTTTTGTGTGCTGTCTGAATGTATCCTTGCAGATGCTGAGCAGGTATTTCTCTCTGGTCCAGTTTACCATCACAGGTACAGTAAGAGTAGAGAATGACTTTTCTTTTTTACACAGTTCAATAAACTCTTATATCAACTATTTACTGATATTAGGTAATGCCTTAATTACGGACAAGCCTGCTAATGTTAATTAATGTACCTTTTTTTAGTGTTGCCATAAATCAGCAGTGATTATGTTGTCTTTTTACCATTTAAGTGAAGTGAAGGAGTTTGGCAGAAGAATTGAATGTCAATTGAGGAAAGGAGGGAGACCACTCAATCGGTAGGTCGTGTTGTTATCTTCACACTCTGGGGTTTGAACATTGAAGGCTCAGGAAAAGTCAAACATTATTAACACGTTTCCATGATGTTTTCTTGGATCTCTCTCTCTCTCTCTCTCTCTCTCTCTCTCTCTCTCTCTCTCTCTCTCTCTCTCTCTCTCTCTCTCTCTGTGTTTTTGCCATTTGAAGATGAGGTGCAGCATCAGGGCAACATTGTGTGTGTGTGTGTGTGTGTCTGTGTGTGTGTGTGTCTGTGTGTGTCTGTGTGTGTGTGTGTCTGTGTGTGTCTGTGTGTGTGTGTGTCTGTGTGTGTGTCTGTGTGTGTGTGTGTGTGTGTGTGTGTCTGTGTGTGTGTCTGTGTGTGTGTGTGTCTGTGTGTGTGTCTGTGTGTGTGTCTGTGTGTGTGTGTGTCTGTGTGTGTGTCTGTGTGTGTGTGTGTCTGTGTGTGTGTCTGTGTGTGTGTGTGTCTGTGTGTGTGTCTGTGTGTGTGTGTGTGTGTGTGTGTCTGTGTGTGTGTGTGTCTGTGTGTGTGTCTGTGTGTGTGTGTGTGTCTGTGTGTGTGTGTGTCTGTGTGTGTGTCTGTGTGTGTGTGTGTGTGTGTGTCTGTGTGTGTGTGTGTCTGTGTGTGTGTCTGTGTGTGTGTGTGTGTCTGTGTGTGTGTCTGTGTGTGTGTGTGTGTGTCTGTGTGTGTGTGTGTGTCTGTGTGTGTGTGTGTGTGTGTGTGTGTCTGTGTGTGTGTGTGTGTCTGTGTCTGTGTCTGTCTGTCTGTGTGTGTGTGTGTGTGTGTGTGTGTGTGTGTGTCTGTGTGTGTGTGTGTGTGTGTGTGTCTGTGTGTGTGTGTGTGTGTGTGTGTGTGTCTGTGTGTGTGTGTGTGTGTGTGTGTGTGTGTGTGTGTCTGTGTGTGTGTCTGTGGCAATCCGGTGTCATTACCAGACCAGATAAAATATATAATGTCTCCGGCGAGTTCTGGATCCTAATCAGATGCCTGAACCACCTCGACTGGCTCCTTTTGACGCTAAGGAGCAGCATGTCGTGTTCATAATTTATTTGTAGAATAATGTTCTTGTTGATAAAATCATTTTCATATTGCTTAGTGAAATTTTGTTTAAAAACAAACAAACAAAAACCTTGAAGTCAGCTATTGTTCTTATATTAATAGAAATAATCACAGACAGCAAAAAAAGTCATTTACAAAGACTCAGGTTGTGATCGAAATATAGAGAGAATTGAAATTCAAAACATATATTTTTAATAATAGCAGAAATGATGAAATATTCTATAGTTTTGCACTGTACACTGATCCTTCTGAGATTACCATCACTTAACCCTGAAGCTGGATTTTCTGAGATGCAGCCTCACACAGCTGTAAATGAAGTTGTTCAGTGACTTATATAGGTGGGATAAACCTTTAAATCTATCATTAGGGAGAAATAAAGTAGTATCCGACATGTCCACTGTCAGCCTCCCGCTCTGCCTGACCCTTTCTTCACTCGCAAGCTATTCCTTTGGATGCCACACCGTATCTGGCGTGTACAGCCGCAATGCCCCCAGCCTTTGTGTTCAGGGCTCAGAGGGCCTGTCTGCCATGGCAGACGGTCTGATGAGGCGGTACCGGCTCGCAGGGGTACCCCCTCCACTGGTGATCTACGTGGACCGTGACTGCTGCAACAGAGACGGCGTGTCGAAGACAGCTGCCTTGTTTCATGTAAACGGATCATGTAATCTAATGTCACTCTCACACAAAAGTATTTAGACCAAAGTTACAATAGTTTTTTTTCCAGATGATTACAACATATCTCCAAAATGAAATCTATTCCAATCTTAAAATCTGATGAGAAAATAACCAGACTGATAATATGTTTACATATTCTCCATTTCACGGGAATGGGGGCAGCTTGTGGTTCGTCTCCACATTTGGCAACTGATGCGCCGCTTTGCGACGAGCGTCACCACAGAGAGCCACGAGCTGTATCCCAGCTTCATGAGGCAGCTGTCGCACTGTATCTTTGAGGTGGACCCAGGAGATGCCCGTCGTCTCGTGGAGGCTAAGCGGACACAGCTGGAGCTTCAGCACAGGATGGTCGGCCTGACTGACGCTGAAGTGACCAGAAGGATCACCGAGCAGGAGTGGAGGCTCCACTGCCGGAGGCGGACGCGTGGGGCAGAGGAGACAGCCATCGCCATTCGGGATCTCCTGTAGACATTTGGCGGGGCATAAAAAAAATACCTCCTGTCCCGGGAAGGCGAGTCTACAACGGTAAGAGTCATTTTAAATAGATCTATTTCTTCTAGTTAATATCTGCTGCATATTAACCCTCACTGTACCCTCCATGACTGTCTTTTAGTTGTCGTCTTGAAGAGAAATCTGGGCTTGCAAGCTGGCCCAGCACCAGCCGCCTGGTGGAGGCCATTTGTACCAAACTCTGCCATCTCCACCCCGTGGCCACGCGGACCGGAGGGATCACGAAGACCCGGTGGTCCCTCATCCTCTCCGACGACGTGGCCATTAGAGATGCTGTTGTGTCCAGCCCAAGGCTGATGGCTGACACCGAGATTCAGCTGTTTGAGCTGAACCAAAAGACCCTGTCCCAGTGGTGAGTTTTACTTTAATCTTTTTAAAGGGGTAGTTAACTCATTCTATCCATTTTTTATCCAATTACACATAGTCATCATGTCCTGACAGTTAAACGAGCGTTTCAATAATACAACATGAACAAAGTGACAAATGTAAACTGATAGAAATTCTGTTTTTGTCTTGGAGGTTCTCTAAACGACAGAAGGAGAGAGAGGAATGTCCTGGAGCAGGGAGCAGGAATTGTTCCTGCTCCAGCTTTTGCTGGTCAGGCTGTCCCTCCAGCTAAAGACCTGTCCTTTGTACAGGTGGGGCAAGGACAGCCCTTTGATTATGGAGACCCCCAGGAGCAGCCAGGACCTTCCAGCAGCGGTCTTCCTCCCCCTCCTCACCGGTCCCTCTGTCCGCCACTCTTCCTGCTCCAGTGCTGCAAGCCGGCGCCCCTGCTGCTCTGCCCACTCTTAGTGGACCACAGCGTGTGCCAAGAACCACGGCATACAGGAGGAGGAAGGCGACTGAGGCTTCTGCCGCCGGCGCCAGTGTGATAGTGCCCGGTGTAAAAAAACGCCGGGCAACATCGCAGTACATCTGCGATGCTGTGACCAGCCGAAGAGGATCGACACCGGTCACACTCGCATCGCAGATGTATCCTATTGTGCAGCTGTCGGCGGGATGACTGTGGAGGAGTGGAGGAATGAGATGAGGAACATTAAAAAAAAAAGCACCTACTGATGTGTACAATTTTAAAAAAGGAATACATTTTTTTACCATATATATACAGTTTATATATATACACACCCCAGCAGAAAAGTAAAGCACACACACATTTCAGAAGTTGAGAGATGGAGGAAAAAGTATGAGATTTCCACTAATTCTCTCTATCTTCCTTTTTCCAAGGTAACCTGACTCGTCAGAAAACCAGGGATCTGGATCTGGACTCGGTTCGGCCTCCTCCACATGTGTCAGTTCTAAATTTAAGAAGACCAAATGTTCCTGTCACACCTGAAGATTCCACCAGTGCTCCGCATCAAAGCGGCCCATCAGCTCCCCCTCCATAAGCAGAAAACCTGCCATCTCTGCTACCTGTAAAGATAAGTTCATTGATAATGGAATGTACTGTTCATGAATCAGATGAGTACGATGCAACTACACACATTCCACCCCATGCTAGACCAGAACCTCTGCCAGCATTGTCAGTAGAGTTTGTCGAATCTAATGTGTTGCAAAATAATCAGAATGTGAATAAAGATATTGTAACACAAGTCACTAGTCGATCAACCACCTTGAAGATAGTAACTACAGGCACTTCAACTAAAGTACTTACAATCGTCCCAACTACCGAAACAGTAATTAACCCCACTACTCATAAAGCTGTAATCTCAGAGTCAAAGACAGTCGTTACAACCCAGATTCAAACATCTCCAACAACAACCACCACTCCAACCCCTACTTTAAACACTACTCTAACAACTCCTGGCCCAGTAGTTCATTTAATTACCACTACAGCATCTGAAAGAAATACTCCTAAAATTACAGCTGACCAAAATGAGAGGAATAAAACCCTAGCCTTAGATATAGGGACTGAGCAGAGTACGACCACGACTGATAAATTGACCACTAGAGTAGTCACTACAAGTTTGACCGCTTTAAGTACGACTTTGTCTGTTAATGGAACAAATAAAGACTATCTATATGACCTGTATAATGAGGATGAAGCACTTGAAGATTTAGCATTAGAACAGCATGTGGGACAGTATTCAGAGAGGTATAAATCAAATCAGAGAAGCTTCCAAACTATAGATAACACAAACTGGGAGAGAGCTTATTTTGATTGATTTATTTAACCTTTATTTATACAGGTAATCCCATTGAGACACGAGGTCTCATTCTCAAGAGAGACCTGTTTCACACACATACAATAACAAGTAGTTACAGACAGATCAATCAATACATTCAACAATTCAAAAGTGCAAAGCGGAAGCAGCTGGAAGACTGTAATTAGTAAAAATACTACAAACAGGAACAAATTTCCGTAGCTTTTTCCAACGTCCTTAAAACAAGTTTAAAATCCCTGAGTGGGATCAAGCTGGACAGCTTCAGATCCTGCTGTAATGTATTCCAGGTTGAAGGTGCAGAGTCTGAAAAGGCCTTTCATAATGGGTGGTATAAATGGGCGTGGTACACTGTAAGGGAGATGACTTCTGATGAGTGCATTTTTTGTGCAGAGGCACCGACAACTTTACCTACAGTAATTCCAGAGAAATACACTTTTGAAGAGTGCGCCAAGGCACAACAAAGGGAGTGTAGAGAAGGAAGATTCATTCCTAACTACAGTTTAGTTAGAATCTTCTCCTTGCCTCCATGTGGTGTCCAATGTAGACTAATCTACGGTTCGAGAAATGCCCATAATCTGCTTGGACCATATAGTCCTCTTCATAGGTCATGTGCTAGATTCCAGATTACCCAAACATCCCAAAATGAACCCCCTACTGATTATAAAATAGATAGGTTAGCTGATTATGAGTGCTTCACAGCGGAGGATTTTCAGTTCCCAGTAAAGAATGGTGAGGATGTGGGGAATGTTTCAGTTTACTGCAGAAGAACATGGGTATTGTCCTGGTTTCCACATGCTAATATGACACCTATTTTTATTAAGAGACCTGTATGGAATGAAAATCCAATTGTAAAGATCAGACATGTCATAATATAACCATGACCGTTCCTATCCTTCAACTTCTGAGTGAACAGAAGACTGCAATAGCAGATAGTTACTGGATGTGTGGAGACGATGTGTTACTAAATACTATTCCACCGAGATGGATCGGCCTGTGTGCTTTGGTGAGAATGAAACTATCAGTGCAAGTAGTGTACAGAGGAGTACAAACCATAGTTGGTGTTAATGAGCCTCCAGATAGCATCCACAGAGTTAAAAGACAATATGGTCCAGAAACCAGAGAACATTTAGATATGATAAATCAACCACAAGGAATACCTGAAGAATTCAAAGCAAGAAATGAGATTAAAGCGGGAGTAGAATCTATACTTCTCTGGATTACAATTAATAAAAATGTTGAATGGATAAATGACATTTATTATAACCAACAGAGATTCATCAATTACACTAATGAGGCCCTTAAGGCGTCAGGTGTACAGCTGCATGAAACAAGTCGGATGGCATGGCAGAATAGACAAACTTTCAATTGGATTTTGGCTGAAAAGGGAGGAGTATGTCTAATGTTCGGAGAATATTGTTGTACATTCATACCCAATGATACTGCACCTGATGGAACATTTTCCGTAGCAATAGATAAAATTCGGGGTTTGAGGCAGGAGCTTAGAGAGAATGCTGGCAGGGATTACTGGTCATGGGATTGGCTAGACAAAGCTTTGTGAAAATAGGCATCAGTTTTGTTAAAAATAGGAATCAGTGCATTAATAGTTCTGATTGTAGTTTTTCTATTGGCATGTTGCATCGTACCCGTGTTGAGGAGGCAATGTCTGAAGGCCATGGACAAACAGATGGATGCTAAGGCTGGCTTTCAAATGGCTCAGGTGATGGACTTGATGACAAATGACAGAATGGCTGAAATGGTGATCCGACAACCTGATTTGTTCCCTATCCCTAACTTCCTGGAGGACTTTGATGATGCTCCTATGGGATAAAAGATTCAGGAAAAGAGACACATGGACTTTGTGGTGTCACCATATGTCATATGTTTTTGCTTTGACATTGAAATAGTTGTCATTTCATGTTAATCTGCATTCAAAGATCAGCTAAGGTTTAAAGGGTATCTACATTAAATCAACATACGCTAAGTAATCAAGTTCAAGCAGCTCATATTTTGCATTTCCATATTCATTTTACAGCTTCATTTAAAGTTCCAATTACAATTCAGTTCAGACTATGTTGCATATTCATGTTAAGGGTACTCACTTAATCATTTTAATCATTTTAAATGTGCATTTATTGTTGGTTATGATTTCTAAAGGTTACATAACATATGTATTAATTTTAAAGAATCATTTTACATATTCATTTGAGTTTTAGTCATAAAGTTAATAAGTTCATGTTCATAGAATATACAGGTTCATTGCATGTCAGAAGGCCGTCGCTCTAACGGGAAGAGGACAATAAAGAACTTTCCCTGCTGATGAGAATGAATGCAGTCAAGCAGGGTTTTGTTTTTAATGTTTTTTTAATGTTTATTACAGCAACTTAAAGGCAGTTTTTTGGGAGTTTTTACTCCCAGAGGGGGGATATGTAGAGAGTTTTACTTGTATTGACACGATGGTTCAAGAAGTTCTTGTTTGAACTCTCAATCCTTCAATAACATGTTGTTCTAACCACACAAATGAAGATATGATAAGATATGTTGTTGTAACCTTCTGTGGAAGATATGCAGACCAGTCATGGAGCCAGAGTGATATGTAAACCATGAGTGTGTACTGCTGACCAAAGAGACCGTGACGTGTGTATTGATGGGTATAAAACTGCAGCAGAGTCACTATTGTGTTGATCATGTCATGTTTGGAAGATGATGTTGAACTGACAGTAAATGATCCCATCGACTGCAAACCAAAGTCTCCTCGTATTTCTTTGACTTTCTGCCACAACAATCGGTCACAAGATTTGAGATCCCTGTTCATAATATCAGTCACAGGGTTCACAACATGGACTCAAATGATTCATTTCAAAGATGACACCCTGCAGACATTATGTAACATTTATTTAAAGGTATATTATACAGAATATTGCTACAAAAACAAAACAATGCATAGTCTATGCATAAATCCATCCATTTTCTTCCCCCTATCTGGGGTTGGGTAGCAGTGGCAGAAGGCTAAGCACTGGGTCTATGAGCAAAAACGTTATGTGGCCCTTTCAAGTTCCTTATTTGTGCCACTTCCTGTCCTCCTTAAATTTAAGATACAACTTTGGGATTTGCAGTTTTGCTTGGCATCATAACTGAAAGATAAACATCCATAAGCAGGTGAATAGATGACCCAACTTTCAAAGAAATTTTATAATAGATTCTATATTAAAACTATAACGATCCAAACAGTAAATCTAGCCTTGCAATAGTAATAATAATAAAATAAGTCCTTCATAATTACAGCAATACTACAATGTGCTGCTGGTCAGTCATGTTTCTGGCATGTTTTACATTTCAGTTGCTAAAATTAATTTCCCCCAGTAGATGTCACTGCTGTACCATGTGGTAAAAGAGACCTTGACTAATGCATCAAGTTATACTAAACATCATATAATAAATACACCACATAAGCAGGTGATGTTTACCTGGCTGCAGCAAAATCCATTTTGATGAATGACGTATCAACTCTTTGTCCCTGCAGGCCTTCACTGAGAAACAAATGACATTCATTTTGTGCACACTTTGGACAACTGTGGCTTGTGTAAAGTGAATTTACGTGACGCTAACATAAATTCACTTACATTTGCAGTTCTTGGCAGCTCTGATTTTCTCTATGCAGTGGAAATGCAGTGAAGGAGATCTTTCTTTTGCCAGTTAAGGTGACAGCAGAGGTTCATCTGCTTGCCTTTGGGGTTTCTCTCATTGGCTCTACTTGAGGGGTCAGCATGGGGAGGGAAGGAAGGGGAGGGGGGGTTCACATCCACTTTAATGATCACTGTTGTTTTACCCTTGAAAGGGTGACATACTGTATTCATGAGTGTTTTTAATTTCACAGCTCAAACAGCCATTGACTCCACAGAGCTCTGGCAGATCAAACCTTGTTCACATAAAACCACAAACTTACCTGAAGCACTTTTTGATAGTGTCGTGTTACATTCGAAGAAAAGCCACATTGATGAATTGTTCATGTTTGTTTCGTGGTTGAGTGTGGCATTAGTGCAGGCTTGTGAAACAAGATCCTCTGTAAAAACTTAGGTTGTTTTCAGTTGATCCAGAGTTCCCATTTTAGGTTGATAGGAAATCTGAATCCACACATATTCCTCGTTCATCCAGCCATGTGAATACTTTTCTTTTAGAGTTCGTCCTCTTTACAGCTGTTGGTCCATCAGAGTGGACGTTTAGGAAAGCTTGGATCAATGAGACCACTATAATATCAGAGAGGAGTTTTCCTGATCTCAGTCAAGTGAAGGAGAAATGTTGCTGTTCTTGAGTTTGTAACCTAGTCATACCTGATCACAACTCCACATTGCCATCTGGTGACCATGGAAGTTTGGTTTGCTGGGTGTGTTGCTGTCAAACTCTTTGTATTCATCCAACATTAAGGACTTTTCAGTCTGAAGGTTTCATATTCTCAACACACTGTTACCGCTAGTCCTGCTATACAATACACTGATGAATAGAAGTGAAATGTTTGTTAACACTTTCAGGAAGCAACGCCGGCCATTTACCTGCTCTAGAGAATTAGTTATGTGCTGTCATAATGTCCTCACCTGTCATTGAAAAGAAACAGCACAGTTTCAGTGGTAGTGAAGACCTGGTGATTCCTATGAGAGGAGGCTCTGTCTTTTCAAAGGGGACAAGTAAAAATGGACCCCCAGATGTATGAGTTCTGGATGATTGTGGGTCTCTTAGTAACTGAGATCATCACTTACTGGTACTTATGGAATCACAATGTTGTTGAAAGTCAGTCATTTTATGTGTTCATTGGACTAACCTGAGGATTCCCCTCAACCTGATCAGAGCTGTAACCTGTAATATTAGGACCGGCACAGAACCAACCAAACAACTGTCCCACGGGATTCGTGGGAGTTCATTCAACTTACTGTATCACTTCTGGTTACAACCTTGGCTAATCTGCCGTTCAGTGAGCAAAAAGTGAGTGCATACTACTCTGTAATGGTTGCTTATTTGTATGATGGGAATGCCACCCTTTAGTCAATGGTAGAAAACATTTCTAGTGTGTATTTCAATGATTGAAAGTCCATTTTTACAATTTTTGTGAATGGTTCAAGGCCACTTAAGTTTAGTGCATGATTTAAAACAAAACACACACCAAGGGAGAAGGATGAAAGCCTCTACCTGTTTTAAAACATTAAATTAGTATGAGAAGAAAACAAATACTAAAGTGAAATAGCTGAAAGGTGAAACTTTATGTACTGTGCACCAAGAGCAACCCATGAAATCTGTCTGACTGAGAAAAGAGAAGACGAAGGCCTTCTGTGAACTGTATAAGAGTTAATGAATTAAATCTTGTAAAATTGTCCTCAGCTTTCTTGTGGTGCATGTCTTTGTGTCTTTCATTTAGTCTTTAACCATTTGAGAGGTTGAATCTGAAGCAACTGGACTTCTGTTTAGCATTTGAGAGGAACCTCCATATATTAATTTCACAATGTGTAATACTCAAGTTTAAAATAAGAGTGGAGCATAACCTTTATAAATGGAATTTCTGAAGATAATTTCTGAATCCACACAATAGCAGCTAGATTAATATCACAATGGGGCAGGGCGGATCCGGGGGCGGGGCCAGAGGGGCACTGGCCCCAGCTGAAACCTGATTGGCCCCTGAAGTGCCCTTGTCCTGTCACTTGTCTGTTTACAACTTCAATACTTGACTGTGTCAAGTTTTTCTCCTCTAAACTGTTGTGTATGCTGTAATATAGTTTATAAGTATTTTATTTCATGTAAAAAAAAAGAAAATTTTAATTTTTTTTATGAATTACATAATTTGAAAAAGTGTGTTATTTTTGTTTATGCATGCTAGTTTAAAATTCAATAATTGCTACATTTTTTTGATGTACAAAATGCACTTGAAAAAGGCACAATTTGCATAATATATTTGATTATGTGTGTCTTTTCTAAAAGCTATGGAGCCAACAGCAAACAATGAATGACTGGTGAAATATTCTGTGTATACATCTTACTGACTAAGGAAATGTGCATGAATGTTGGACATATAGTTGACCCCTCTGTAAAACATGTGGCCCCTCTATGGCCCCTGATTATTCTAGATCTGCCACTGATCAATCTGATAGGGGAAATCAATCAATCAATCTGATAGGTGAAATCAAGCAATCTGATAGGTGAAATCAAGCAATCTGATAGGTGAAATCAATCAATCTGATAGGGGATATCAATCAATACCTGCTTTTGTGATGTTGTTGAGCTTCCTAAAGTCTGTGCAGAAGCGATCTGAACCATCAGACGCAACAGAAAGGAGGCAAGTGAACTCCAGGAACTACTGCTAGGTTCTGCAATACCATGTGTCAGCATATAGTCAAGCTGCTTTTGGAAGCGACGCCGTTTCTCAGGATTAACCCTGTAGGGGTGCTGCTTAATAGGGGACGCGCCCCCCACGTCGATGTCATGTTGTAACACATGAGTTTGGGACGGTACATCAGAAAACAGAGAGCGATGTGTGTTAACAAGATCAACCAGATCCACTCTTTGTGAGTCAGTCAAATGTGCAAAACAAGAATCAAGTTTAGAGAGAACCTCAGAGGTTTTTAAGCGGCCTTGTACTAAGGCCTCGGATGGCCCTTCAACGCCAAACGTTTCAGCACTGGACAGCTCCCCAGAGAGATTCACCTTTTCAGCACTGGACAGTGACACGGGCGCAGCAGGTGACAGCGCGGAGGGGGCTGCCACCAGAGCAGACAACACCAGGGCTGCTTTGGCTTCCTCGCGCTCATGATAGGGCTTTAACATATTAATGTGACACAGTCTGCTGCGACGTACGCGACCCGGTGTGGCGACGACATAGTCACAGTCACTGATTTTTTTCTCCACCACGTATGGACCGCTGTAACGAGCCTGCAGACTGGCACCAGGAATGGGCAGGAAAACTAAAACCTTATCACCTGGTTCAAACTGTCGGTTTTTGGCGTTTTTGTCATACCAGAATTTCATTTTTGACTGGGACACAGCAAGATTCTGCTTGGCCAATTCACAGGCCCGATGGAGTTTAAAGCGGAAATTACTGACATAGTCGAGAATGTTCTGTGGTGCATCATCGCGAAGCCATTTTTCCCTTAACAGTTTAATTAAGAGGGCCGCGCACACTGTGAGCGAACACAAGCTCCGCTGGACTGAAGCCAATCGACTCCCGAACCACTTCACGAGCAGCGAACAGCAACAGATGAACACCCTCATCCCAGTCTTTGTCAAACTCAAGGCAGTATGCTCGGAGCGTGCTCTTAAGGGTTTGATGAAATCTCTCCAGCGCGCCTTGACTTTCTGGGTGGTATGCGCTGGAGTAACAATGAGAGACATTAAGCTGTTTCAGTACCTGCGAGAACACACGTGACATCAAATTGGACCCTCGGTCAGTCTGAACGACCCTAGGCAAGCCAAATACGGAAAAGAATTTCACCAGTGCTTTTACAACCGCGGGAGCAGTAATTTTACGCATGGGGATTGCCTCAGGAAACCGAGTTGACGCGCACAGAACAGTTAACAGGAACCTATGCCCAGCTTTGGTGCGTGGCAACGGGCCAACGCAGTCAACCAAAACATGGTCAAAAGGCTCATCCACAGCTGGAATAGGATGTAACTACGGCGGAATTATTTGATTTGGTTTACCTGATATCTGACACACGTGGCAAGATTTACAAAATTGCTTCACTTGGCGTTTTAATCCTGGCCAGAAGAAATGGCGCAGAATACGTTGGTAGGTTTTATTAATTCCTAAATGACCAGCCAATTTCAGGACGGTATTTCTGTGGAACCACAATTTGAGTCACGATGCTCCAGTCATCCGGTGTGGATGCAAATTGTGGAGTCCACTTGCGCAAGAGGATATCATTTTTACAAAAGTAACCAGAAGCTATGTTTGCAATCTCCTCATCAGACACAACAAGTTCGAACAGGGAAGCAAGTGAGGGATCACGACTCTGCTCTACAACAAGATGCTCACGTGACAGGTGCACATCATCAAGGCTTTCCCTCTTCCTGTCAGGCACCGTGACAGGTGGAGAATGCAGGAGGTCGCCTCCATCTGACTCCTCTGAAGTGGAAGAGAGAGGAGGGAAAGATTTTACATCTCCTGAATCAGAGTTAAATGAGGATGTTTAAATGCACAACTCTAGGTTAGCCATGAAGCTATCCTCCAGATCATCACATTCAACATTTGAACACTTTGCTTGAGGATATTTTCTCTCAAGTTCATCGGGTCCCTTAGAAACAATGGGAACAGCTGTGACCTCGGGGTTTGCTAAGGTTTTTCCCCCAGCTAAGTCATTTCCCAAAAGCAGATGAACCCCTTTAATTGGAAAAGCAGGGCAGGCTGCAACCACAACATTACCAGACAGCAGGTCTGATTCCAGCTCAATGCGGTGCAGTGGTACATCAACAAAATTCATACCAAAACCCTGTACAGGTTCACTGACATTAAGAGAGCTTTTCTCGGACAAAGGCAACACACTCTGGAGAATAATGGACCTAGACGCTGCAGTGTCCCGCAAAATAGTCACGGGCACTTTGACGTCACCCTCGGATATGGAAACACTGCCTTTCATAATAAAAGGGGCGTAAATATCCAACTCTGCCGCTTCCTCCTCAGATGAGCAGGGGACTGGAGCTTTAACTAATGCAACTGTTTTGGAGATGAGCTCTTTTTATTCAACAAGAAACAGTTACTTACTATGTGGCCACGCATCTTGCAGTACGCACAGAAAGGCCGTACTTTACCAGCTCCGTTATCCCTATAGGACCTGTGTCCAACTCACCAGCGGACCTAGGAGGGCGGAACACAGAGGGGCTCCGCTGAGGCATTTGAGGTTGCTTCTCAAAAGTATCTCTGTGAGTGAGAACATACTCATCAGCAAGCACAGCTGCTTGAGACACTTTAGTGACTTTCTGTTCATTAATATATGTTGCAATCCTCTCTGGTACACAATTTTTTAAATCCTCCATAATAATCAAATCTTGCAACTGCTCAAAAGAAGTTACATTCTGTGCCAAACACCAACGATCAAAAAGGGCCTCTTTTTCGTGTCCAAATTCAACAAAACTGAGGTTTTCCGTTTTTTTAAAACGGCGTAATTTTTGTCGATATGCCTCAGGTATCAAGTCATAGGCCCTGAGCACCGCCGCCTTCACGGTCTCATAAGTAAGACTCAGCTCCGGCGACAGGGTAGCATATACCTCCGGGGCTTTGCCTCTGAAAACACATTGTAGTAAGAGGGGCCAGACCTCTTTCGGCCATTTCAATGTCGAAGCCACCCGTTCAAAGAGGACAAAGTATTTGTCCACATCTTTCTCAGAGAATGGTGGTATCAGACTTGCACTTAATATCAAAATGAGAAGGGTTGGATAAATCAGAGGTATTGCTGAGTTCAAGCCCCCTCAAACGGAGTATTTCCCTTTTGGTTTCCTCTTCCATTCTACGGAGCTCAAACTCAAGTTTTCTCTCTAAGCAACACTTGATTATTCAGTTCTTTCTCTTTAAGTGCTAAACGGCGCATTTCAACCTCCAGCTCTAGCTGGCGGAGCCCGTAATCAGACATCTCTGTTACCTGCGCCTGAGCGACAGGATCGGGACTAAGGGGAGCCAAAATACCCCTATTAGAAAGCGCATCATGTAACTCGGACTTGATCGATTTCTTTTTTAATTGTTTGGACACACACAGAAAAATGAGCAGCGATCTTTAGTAGGTGCTCTTTAGTGCAGCGATTAAGCGCGTCAAGGCTCGGCTGATCCACAAAGTCATCCAAACTGAACTCCATTATTTTTTTTTATCATTTATTTTTTTTGCTTAATTAAATACAGGGAGATCGAATCAGAGAAAAATTATGGAGAACAAAAACAAAAGTTCCTCAATCATCCATCCAGCAAACACTCGGCAGCATCAATTGAACGGTGGCAGCATCAATTATTTACAATAGTCAGTCCGACTAGAATTGCGGCTTGAAAATGTTTTCTAAATTAAAGTAGTTGAATTAATATCAACCACTGTTACAAAAACATCAATTAACAAGCGGAACATGAAACCCACACCATGTAGCAGCCACAGTGTTCCAAATAGAAAAGGAGTAACACCTGTGTGCAATTCACTGAGAAACAATGACGTCAGAGTAATCAGTGAGAAAACATGGGAATTAGAAGCCGTTTAGGACGAGGCCCAGCATATGACCACATCAGGTACTTAATTAGGGCAATACGACACGTCCAAAGTTGTGACAAGCCCACAAACAGGACTCACACTTATCAATCGGACGAGCCCCCAAATATGTTGCGGTCCCCATTTAACTGTGGCTCAGAGGAATCCATAACATATGAAAAGGATGCCAACCGTGCTGCAGTTTAACATAAGCTTTAAAACGATAATACTCACAACCAAGACAAATACAGGAGAGATGGGAGCCCTGGCCAAAACAAACAAAAGAGGGAGAAGGCGTCAGACTAACCTCGCAATGGGCCGTCGAATCCGGACCTCTCCCCTAACCTAAGTTCAAACAGTCTATCTATAGGAAAATAAAAGCACGAAGAATAGGACTACCAGTGACTCCCAACTCAACTTGATACTACATTAAACTCAGGAGTGTCAAAGGAGAACAAAACGCTCTTCCTGCTGGAGGATGAGAGAGAATTTGCGGCTCCGCCTCCTCCGCCTTTATAGTAAACAGGTGCGCCTCCAGCCAATCCGCACTGAGTGAGGAGGAGAGAGAGAGAGAGAGAGCAGACATTATTTACAGGTAAAAACATGAATGAAAGGTGGGAGGCGTGTGCTCGCGCAGCGGCACGCGGCAGTGCGCGTAAAAGCACCTAATTCTTAGAAATATTTGGTTTGATACACAATGTCTTACTAAGATGTTGAGCCACCAGAACAGCTACTGTATGATGTTGCTTCTGACTCCCTCAAATGTTGATGATTCACATCATTTTATTCATTAAATCTATTTTAAATGGTTGAACACAACCATCAATCTCTTCAGTGACGCTCATGTTCTCCAGGGAATCGTCTGCATTCTGATTTTTTTCTCTAATTTCTCGGTAGACGATTAGACATTCGAATAAGGACAGTACTATATTGTTTTCTTTGCCAGCATCTGACACAGCACTGTAATTCATGTACATGATGCATATCGCCAGTTTATGGCAGGGCCACATAGAAAGACAAACAACCATTCACACTCACACTCACATTCACACCTACAGGCAATTTTAGAGTGACAAATTCAACTATCCTGCACATTTTTGGTGGTGGGAGGAAGCCTGAGAACCTGGAGGGAACCCACACAGACACAGGGAGAACATGCAAATTCCACACAGAAAAGTCCCAGGTCCCAAGGTGGATTTGAACCGAGGACCTTCTTGCTGTGAGGTAGCAGCGCTACCCACTGCGCCACTGGGATCAATTTCCTGTCACATTAATTATGTCTGTGAATTCAGTCACCTGCATCCACAGCAAAGTCTTTACACCGATTAACTTGAACTTTTGAAGGCTAGCTCTAAGTTCTCCTGCACCTCTCCACAAAAATTCATCGAAATCTGATCGAAACCTGTTGAGTTATCCTGCTTACAAACACACTCACAGACAAACAAGCGGCAGCGATCACAAAACCACCTCCTAACAAATATGACCCAGCCATCCAAACAAGATGCCGGCTCAAAAAATTAAGATGTCAGTGTTTTAAATGAATTGATGTCTTTGTCTAAAACAATCTGCGCCAACAAATTCATAGTAGAATGACAACCTCGTTTTTCTGACCGTAGTGAAGCAGACAACCTAGTTTTGAGATGAGATCATGTTTAGTACATTTGATTGATACTTGATTTCTTACTTTAGATGCAGGGAGAAGGTTACGTCACTTCTCTTCACCAAGAAAGCAGCCATGGAGCAGCCATGACCATCCAAAACCAGCTCACATTTGATTGTGAACAGGACAAAGAGGCGCTCAAACAGAAAGATGAGGAGATTGTCCAGCTTGAGTGCAGCCTTTATGATGTGCTCCACGAACAAGTGCGGCTGGAGAAACAGCTCTCCAAACAACAGAAGGTGTCCGAGCTGTGGGCAACCTGGCAGACGAGGGCACGTATGGAGGAGGAGGGACAGAAAGAGGTGCAAGACCTTCTCAAGAAGAAGGAAAAGGCTCAGGAATTGGAGAAAACCAAGCTACAGGTAAGATGCCTCAGCTCATACTTTACTTGCTAACTTATTTCAGAAGACCTCAGAACATAGTCAAGTCAAGTCAAGTCACATTTGTTTATATAGCACATTAAAACACTGCACTGAGTTGACCAAAGTGCTTCACAGTAAATAACAAAATAAAAACCATAAGTTTTATAAGACATGAAATCATATTAAGAAAACACTTAAGAAAACAGATAAAACAATTAACCACATTTAGACTGATACATATTACAAGTGGTCATTACTGGTAAAAAGGGGTGAAATAATTAAGTGTGGCCAAAAGCTCAGCCTAGGTGCAGTTTGAACTTGAAGCTTAGTTTCTACTAAACTAACCAGAATGTCTAACTTTGTGACACACAGAAAGCTCTGCAGGAGAGCAAGTCAGCAAGCAGCTGGCTGAGAAAGAGGAGCGTCATCAACTTGAGCTCTCCGAGACAGCGGAGAAATTCAGGAGGCAACTCGCTGATCAGGCGGAGAAGTTCCGACAGGAATTCTCCACGAGGGAAGAGATCTTCCTGAAGAAAGTCTCCGAGAATCTCGAGAGTCTCTGGTGTATACATGTAGAGGAAGATGAGGATGATGATGTTGAGATGTGTTGGGATGGGAACCACAGTACGCTTGTTGTTACCAACGAAAGCAACACGGCCTGGAATATGTGCAAGGAGCAAGACACATTTCTACAGCAGTCTGATGCTGTCTGAATGAGGCATCCGTCCGTCCGTCCATCCGTCCATCCATTTTCTTCCACTTATCCGGGTCCTCAGCTGACTCCTCTCAATGTGGAGGAGCAGCGGCTCCACTCTGAGCCCCTCCCGAATGACTGAGCTCCTCACCCTTTCTCTAAGGGTGAGCCCAGACACCCTGCGGAGGAAGCGCATTTCGGCCACTTGTATCCGCGATCTTGTTCTTTCGGCAGTAGATCTGAATAGTCTGAATGAGGCAGTATAGTGACATATTTGTGGTAGTGAAAACACTTTTGTAAAGAGATGAAGAGGAATAAAAAAAATAAGGAATGAGAATGAGGAAACTGTCTGGTGAATTTTATTAAATGATCTCAACAAAAGTATTTCTGCAGAAAGCTCAAATGTACGGACAGACATCAGTATGGTTTTATTCACATTACAGCATACAGTTTAGAGCAGTGGTTCCCAAAGTGTTTTTCTGGGGACCCACATTTTTAAAATGACAAACCATCGTGATGACCCAAATCACATTAGGCCTTATGTAACAATTTGTGCATAAATGAACATTTCTGACCATTTTTACTGCCATCTGCATCATCATATCATCTTGAATAGGTAAACCAGCCATTTCAACGTGATAGGCTATACATTTAAATTACAACTACATTGTATGGTTATTGAAAATATATACTGGACATATTTTAAATACTTTATAGATACGATCTAATCAGTGCTTTAGGAGGGGTGTGGTATCTCATTGTTTTTAATCTCCTCTTGTAACAATCACACAGTATAAATATGATCATTACCAAAAAATCACGGGAAGAATATGATCCTCTTTAAGAAAAACAGATGTGATTGATAAACAAGGACAATTAAATTAAACTGAAACAGCACCTTTATTCATGCAATACATGAAAGCAATACAGTAACCACGATTATCCGAACTTTCCCCCTTATGTAAATGAAAAGTCAAAAAGCGGTCCATTAAGTGCTTCCATAAACTTTCTCTCAACAGTGTGAAAGAACTTCCTGTGTCCACCACGGCCACTCCATGACTGCCTCTGATGGAGATTTCGCTTCCCCAAAGCAGGGTGAGCTGTGCCATCGGCCATGACAAACGTCTGGTCCCCAGCAGGGAGGAGGATTTCATTTACATGCATCATCTATGTAGCACTCGCCACATAATGGGATCACAAAGATCATTTATGTTATCTGGGTGACCTGTTGTATGAAAAAAACATTGGCCTTTGTTATTTTGGACATTCTTTATTTGCGTTGTGTTGATTCGCGAGTCAGCTGATTCCCAGCTGACCCACGGGTCACGTGACACGGCGCTATATGAAGAGCCAGGTAGTGGCGGCGAGGCTCTCAATCGCGACACTGAACAAGGTGAACTTGGGGAGTCTACGGTGGTTAAACTGGACCTCAAGGACTATGAGCACGAGTTGAAGGACCACAGTGAGACGCCACCGACACCGGAGTAACGAACCACTTCGCCAGAGCCAGAGTTGGCGTGCCCCGGTGAGAGCGAACCATTTTTTTATTATTATTTCATGTGCGCCGGCGCGTGGACTGGTGAGAGGCTTTTTTGGTGGTCCTGGACGGGTAGTTGGAATATACTCCAAGGATTACTCTATCGCCCCTCAGGGAGATGGGACGGATTTGCCTCGAACTGTGTATCGCAGTAGCTGCTGGCAGAGAGCATTGGACTAATAAGGTGCACAGGTGGAAGCACTTAATGGACTGCTTTTTGACTTTTCATTTACATAAGGGGGAAAGTTCGGTTAATTATGGTTACTGTATTGCTTTCATGTATTGCATATTAACCCTAAAGGTGCTGTTTCAGTTTAATTAAATTGTCCTTGTTTATCAATCACACCTGATTTTTCTTAGAGGATCATATTCTTCCCTTTGGTAATGATCATATTTATACTGTGTGATTGTTACACTCTTATCAAAATAACAACATTTTAAGTAGGCTACTTTATAAATGAGAAAATGTATTGAGTCTGAGTAAACAGCCACTGGTGTTCATATTTTTATTTGAGAACTTCAGTGAATTTAAATTAAACGGGCACACATCAGGTAAACAACACACATTTCAACTACTTAATATGAGACAAATTAAGTGCATTTTGTTGTAATTAGAAGACTCATATTTCCCTCTCGTCATTAAATCAAATAGAATATTGCTTGTTCTTTGCGTTCCAGTCAGGTGTACAAGAGGAGAGCCGCAACACCTATGGGGTGTAGCATTTATTCTATGGGCGGTGGCTAAGCTAACATTACCTGCAGCAGTCTGGTCCTTAGCTGGGTCTTGTCCCTGGTCTCTAGCTATGCCTTTCTTTTTTATTAGCCAGGCATCCATGTTTGTGTGACCACCTGCAAAATGTGTTCATTACTTTGGTAAACATTAACATATCAAAGAAAAGACATTAGTCAATGGCATATCTAAGCAAACAGCCTCTACTCTCTGCCTAAATAAAGTGAAAATTTTACAGCAGCCAGCATACCTTCAAAAGGTAAAGCTCACACGTCCTGCCGATAAGCGGCAGGCTGGTCTCCCATCCAGGTACTAACCAGGCCCTACCCTGCTTAGCTTCCTTGACATATTGCGCGTAGGGACGCTCTGTCTGGAGTAGACCGTGAGCCACAAGGATAGCTGCTACTGCACTATATATACTTGTCCACGTTTAATGCTAATTTGGTATGTTGTAACATAATAATAATTAATAATTGTTGTAACATAATGCTAATTCTGTATCTGACTTTTAAGAATATCGTCTTTGTCCACCGTAAATAGCTAGTTGTTGAATTAAAACCTGACAAGCGCAAGGGATCATGGGAAATCTTAAAGGCATTTTAATCGCTCAATGGCCGCCATCTATATGTTATACGTGTCTTGTTTGTACTGGCACAATATGTACCCCAGCACTGAAATTCATAAAATTAGAGACTGGAACTTGGCTGCTATCACTTCAACGTGGATTTACACGTCTAATCAGTCTATTATACTGTAGCGTTGCGTGTAGCTAGACGGACAACGGAGGAAGAATGACGAGGAGACAGAATCACGGTCGGAAGCTAAGTAGCCCCGATTTATCAACCTGGCCGGAGCGAATTGGACTACAGAGATCAAGTTAGCTTGCTGAAGTGTAACATTAGTACCCAGTAGCCACGTGTTCTAGTTTAAAGGCACGACAAGCAATCATTTGTTAGCTCAGGATAGCTGCCCTGCTAAACGATCAGTTAGCATGTTTTGTTTTTCTTAGAAAATAGAAGCTACATTAATGAGCATCAGAATCAGTATGATAAGGCTATGATCATTAATTCTAGACACCACATTAATTAAACGTACAAAGATGATAAAAATAATGGTGAAATGATCTGTGTCTGTCAGCCACATTAAATCAGCAGAAGCCTACAGTCTGCAGTGAAAGCTGTTTAGTAGCTGTTTTTGTGTGCTGTCTGAATGTATCCTTGCAGATGCTGAGCAGGTATTTCTCTCTGGTCCAGTTTACCATCACAGGTACAGTAAGAGTAGAGAATGACTTTTCTTTTTTACACAGTTCAATAAACTCTTATATCAACTATTTACTGATATTAGGTAATGCCTTAATTACGGACAAGCCTGCTAATGTTAATTAATGTACCTTTTTTTTAGTGTTGCCATAAATCAGCAGTGATTATGTTGTCTTTTTACCATTTAAGTGAAGTGAAGGAGTTTGGCAGAAGAATTGAATGTCAATTGAGGAAAGGAGGGAGACCACTCAATCGGTAGGTCGTGTTGTTATCTTCACACTCTGGGGTTTGAACATTGAAGGCTCAGGAAAAGTCAAACATTATTAACACGTTTCCATGATGTTTTCTTGGATCTCTCTCTCTCTCTCTCTCTCTCTCTCTCTCTCTCTCTCTGTGTTTTTGCCATTTGAAGATGAGGTGCAGCATCAGGGCAACATTGTGTGTGTGTGTGTGTGTGTCTGTGTGTGTGTGTGTGTCTGTGTCTGTGTGTGTGTGTGTGTGTCTGTGTGTGTGTGTGTGTCTGTGTCTGTCTGTCTGTCTGTGTGTGTGTGTGTGTGTGTCTGTGTGTGTGTGTCTGTGTGTGTGTGTGTGTGTGTGTGTGTGTGTGTGTGTGTCTGTGTGTGTGTGTGTGTGTCTGTGTGTGTGTGTGTGTCTGTGTCTGTCTGTCTGTCTGTGTGTGTGTGTGTGTGTGTCTGTGTGTGTGTGTGTGTGTGTGTGTGTGTGTGTGTGTGTCTGTGTCTGTCTGTCTGTCTGCGTGTGTGTGTGTGTGTGTCTGTGTGTGTGTGTGTGTGTGTCTGTGTGTGTGTGTGTGTCTGTGTGTGTGTGTGTGTGTGTGTGTCTGTGTGTGTGTGTGTGTGTGTCTGTGTGTGTGTCTGTGTGTGTGTGTGTGTGTGTCTGTGTGTGTGTGTGTGTCTGTGTGTGTGTGTGTGTGTGTGTGTGTCTGTGTGTGTGTGTGTGTGTGTGTCTGTGTGTGTGTCTGTGGCAATCCGGTGTCATTACCAGACCAGATAAAATATATAATGTCTCCGGCGAGTTCTGGATCCTAATCAGATGCCTGAACCACCTCGACTGGCTCCTTTTGACGCTAAGGAGCAGCATGTCGTGTTCATAATTTATTTGTAGAATAATGCTCTTGTTGATAAAATCATTTTCATATTGCTTAGTGAAATTTTGTTTAAAAACAAACAAACAAAAACCTTGAAGTCAGCTATTGTTCTTATATTAATAGAAATAATCACAGACAGCAAAAAAAGTCATTTACAAAGACTCAGGTTGTGATCGAAATATAGAGAGAATTGAAATTCAAAACATATATTTTTAATAATAGCAGAAATGATGAAATATTCTATAGTTTTGCACTGTACACTGATCCTTCTGAGATTACCATCACTTAACCCTGAAGCTGGATTTTCTGAGATGCAGCCTCACACAGCTGTAAATGAAGTTGTTCAGTGACTTATATAGGTGGGATAAACCTTTAAATCTATCATTAGGGAGAAATAAAGTAGTATCCGACATGTCCACTGTCAGCCTCCCGCTCTGCCTGACCCTTTCTTCACTCGCAAGCTATTCCTTTGGATGCCACACCGTATCTGGCGTGTACAGCCGCAATGCCCCCAGCCTTTGTGTTCAGGGCTCAGAGGGCCTGTCTGCCATGGCAGACGGTCTGATGAGGCGGTACCGGCTCGCAGGGGTACCCCCTCCACTGGTGATCTACGTGGACCGTGACTGCTGCAACAGAGACGGCGTGTCGAAGACAGCTGCCTTGTTTCATGTAAACGGATCATGTAATCTAATGTCACTCTCACACAAAAGTATTTAGACCAAAGCTACAATAGTTTTTTTTCCAGATGATTACAACATATCTCCAAAATGAAATCTATTCCAATCTTAAAATCTGATGAGAAAATAACCAGACTGATAATATGTTTACATATTCTCCATTTCACGGGAATGGGGGCAGCTTGTGGTTCGTCTCCACATTTGGCAACTGATGCGCCGCTTTGCGACGAGCGTCACCACAGAGAGCCACGAGCTGTATCCCAGCTTCATGAGGCAGCTGTCGCACTGTATCTTTGAGGTGGACCCAGGAGATGCCCGTCGTCTCGTGGAGGCTAAGCGGACACAGCTGGAGCTTCAGCACAGGATGGTCGGCCTGACTGACGCTGAAGTGACCAGAAGGATCACCGAGCAGGAGTGGAGGCTCCACTGCCGGAGGCGGACGCGTGGGGCAGAGGAGACAGCCATCGCCATTCGGGATCTCCTGTAGACATTTGGCGGGGCATAAAAAAAATACCTCCTGTCCCGGGAAGGCGAGTCTACAACGGTAAGAGTCATTTTAAATAGATCTATTTCTTCTAGTTAATATCTGCTGCATATTAACCCTCACTGTACCCTCCATGACTGTCTTTTAGTTGTCGTCTTGAAGAGAAATCTGGGCTTGCAAGCTGGCCCAGCACCAGCCGCCTGGTGGAGGCCATTTGTACCAAACTCTGCCATCTCCACCCCGTGGCCACGCGGACCGGAGGGATCACGAAGACCCGGTGGTCCCTCATCCTCTCCGACGACGTGGCCATTAGAGATGCTGTTGTGTCCAGCCCAAGGCTGATGGCTGACACCGAGATTCAGCTGTTTGAGCTGAACCAAAAGACCCTGTCCCAGTGGTGAGTTTTACTTTAATCTTTTTAAAGGGGTAGTTAACTCATTCTATCCATTTTTTATCCAATTACACATAGTCATCATGTCCTGACAGTTAAACGAGCGTTTCAATAATACAACATGAACAAAGTGACAAATGTAAACTGATAGAAATTCTGTTTTTGTCTTGGAGGTTCTCTAAACGACAGAAGGAGAGAGAGGAATGTCCTGGAGCAGGGAGCAGGAATTGTTCCTGCTCCAGCTTTTGCTGGTCAGGCTGTCCCTCCAGCTAAAGACCTGTCCTTTGTACAGGTGGGGCAAGGACAGCCCTTTGATTATGGAGACCCCCAGGAGCAGCCAGGACCTTCCAGCAGCGGTCTTCCTCCCCCTCCTCACCGGTCCCTCTGTCCGCCACTCTTCCTGCTCCAGTGCTGCAAGCCGGCGCCCCTGCTGCTCTGCCCACTCTTAGTGGACCACAGCGTGTGCCAAGAACCACGGCATACAGGAGGAGGAAGGCGACTGAGGCTTCTGCCGCCGCCGCCAGTGTGATAGTGCCCGGTGGAAAAAAATGCCGGGCAACATCGCAGTACATCTGCAGCAAGTGTGACCAGCCGAAGAGGATCGACACCGGTCACACTCGCATCGCAGATGTATCCTATTGTGCAGCTGTCGGCGGGATGACTGTGGAGGAGTGGAGGAATGAGATGAGGAACATTAAGAAAAAAAAGCACCTAGTGATGTGTACAATTTTAAAAAAGGAATACATTTTTTTACCATATATATACAGTTTATATATATACACACACCAGCAGAAAAGTAAAGCACACACACATTTCAGAAGTTGAGAGATGGAGGAAAAAGTATGAGATTTCCACTAATTCTCTCTATCTTCCTTTTTCCGAGGTAACCTGACTCGTCAGAAAACCAGGGATCTGGATCTGGACTCGGTTCGGCCTCCTCCACATGTGTCAGTTCTAAATTTAAGAAGACCAAATGTTCCTGTCACACCTGAAGATTCCACCAGTGCTCCGCATCAAAGCGGCCCATCAGCTCCCCCTCCATAAGCAGAAAACCTGCCATCTCTGCTACCTGTAAAGATAAGTTCATTGATAATGGAATGTACTGTTCATGAATCAGATGAGTACGATGCAACTACACACATTCCACCCCATGCTAGACCAGAACCTCTGCCAGCATTGTCAGTAGAGTTTGTCGAATCTAATGTGTTGCAAAATAATCAGAATGTGAATAAAGATATTGTAACACAAGTCACTAGTCAATCAACCACCTTGAAGATAGTAACTACAGGCACTTCAACTAAAGTACTTACAATCGTCCCAACTACCGAAACAGTAATTAACCCCACTACTCATAAAGCTGTAATCTCAGAGTCAAAGACAGTCGTTACAACCCAGATTCAAACATCTCCAACAACAACCACCACTCCAACCCCTACTTTAAACACTACTCTAACAACTCCTGGCCCAGTAGTTCATTTAATTACCACTACAGCATCTGAAAGAAATACTCCTAAAATTACAGCTGACCAAAATGAGAGGAATAAAACCCTAGCCTTAGATATAGGGACGAGAACTGAGCAGAGTACGACCACGACTGATAAATTGACCACTAGAGTAGTCACTACAAGTTTGACCGCTTTAAGTACGACTTTGTCTGTTAATGGAACAAATAAAGACTATCTATATGACCTGTATAATGAGGATGAAGCACTTGAAGATTTAGCATTAGAACAGCATGTGGGACAGTATTCAGAGAGGTATAAATCAAATCAGAGAAGCTTCCAAACTATAGATAACACAAACTGGGAGAGAGCTTATTTTGATTGATTTATTTAACCTTTATTTATACAGGTAATCCCATTGAGACACGAGGTCTCATTCTCAAGAGAGACCTGTTTCACACACATACAATAACAAGTAGTTACAGACAGATCAATCAATACATTCAACAATTCAAAAGTGCAAAGCGGAAGCAGCTGGAAGACTGTAATTAGTAAAAATACTACAAACAGGAACAAATTTCCGTAGCTTTTTCCAACGTCCTTAAAACAAGTTTAAAATCCCTGAGTGGGATCAAGCTGGACAGCTTCAGATCCTGCTGTAATGTATTCCAGGTTGAAGGTGCAGAGTCTGAAAAGGCCTTTCATAATGGGTGGTATAAATGGGCGTGGTACACTGTAAGGGAGATGACTTCTAATGAGTGCATTTTTTGTGCAGAGGCACCGACAACTTTACCTACAGTAATTCCAGAGAAATACACTTTTGAAGAGTGCGCCAAGGCACAACAAAGGGAGTGTAGAGAAGGAAGATTCATTCCTAACTACAGTTTAGTTAGAATCTTCTCCTTGCCTCCATGTGGTGTCCAATGTAGACTAATCTACGGTTCGAGAAATGCCCATAATCTGCTTGGACCATATAGTCCTCTTCATAGGTCATGTGCTAGATTCCAGATTACCCAAACATCCCAAAATGAACCCCCTACTGATTATAAAATAGATAGGTTAGCTGATTATGAGTGCTTCACAGCGGAGGATTTTCAGTTCCCAGTAAAGAATGGTGAGGATGTGGGGAATGTTTCAGTTTACTGTAGAAGAACATGGGTATTGTCCTAGTTTCCACATGCTAATATGACACCTATTTTTATTAAGAGACCTGTATGGAATGAAAATCCAATTGTAAAGATCAGACATGTCATAATATAACCATGACCGTTCCTATCCTTCAACTTCTGAGTGAACAGAAGACTGCAATAGCAGATAGTTACTGGATGTGTGGAGACGATGTGTTACTAAATACTATTCCACCGAGATGGATCGGCCTGTGTGCTTTGGTGAGAATGAAACTATCAGTGCAAGTAGTGTACAGAGGAGTACAAACCATAGTTGGTGTTAATGAGCCTCCAGATAGCATCCACAGAGTTAAAAGACTATGGTCCAGAAACCAGAGAACATTTAGATATGATAAATCAACCACAAGGAATACCTGAAGAATTCAAAGCAAGAAATGAGATTAAAGCGGGAGTAGAATCTATACTTCTCTGGATTACAATTAATAAAAATGTTGAATGGATAAATGACATTTATTATAACCAACAGAGATTCATCAATTACACTAATGAGGCCCTTAAGGCGTCAGGTGTACAGCTGCATGAAACAAGTCGGATGGCATGGCAGAATAGACAAACTTTCAATTGGATTTTGGCTGAAAAGGGAGGAGTATGTCTAATGTTCGGAGAATATTGTTGTACATTCATACCCAATGATACTGCACCTGATGGAACATTTTCCGTAGCAATAGATAAAATTCGGGGGTTTGAGGCAGGAGCTTAGAGAGAATGCTGGCAGGGATTACTGGTCATGGGATTGGCTAGACAAAGCTTTGTGAAAATAGGCATCAGTTTTGTTAAAAATAGGAATCAGTGCATTAATAGTTCTGATTGTAGTTTTTCTATTGGCATGTTGCATCGTACCCGTGTTGAGGAGGCAATGTCTGAAGGCCATGGACAAACAGATGGATGCTAAGGCTGGCTTTCAAATGGCTCAGGTGATGGACTTGATGACAAATGAGAGAATGGCTGAAATGGTGATCCGACAACCTGATTTGTTCCCTATCCCTAACTTCCTGGAGGACTTTGATGATGCTCCTATGGGATAAAAGATTCAGGAAAAGAGACACATGGACTTTGTGGTGTCACCATATGTCATATGTTTTTGCTTTGACATTGAAATAGTTGTCATTTCATGTTAATCTGCATTCAAAGATCAGCTAAGGTTTAAAGGGTATCTACATTAAATCAACATACGCTAAGTAATCAAGTTCAAGCAGCTCATATTTTGCATTTCCATATTCATTTTACAGCTTCATTTAAAGTTCCAATTACAATTCAGTTCAGACTATGTTGCATATTCATGTTAAGGGTACTCACTTAATCATTTTAATCATTTTAAATGTGCATTTATTGTTGGTTATGATTTCTAAAGGTTACATAACATATGTATTAATTTTAAAGAATCATTTTACATATTCATTTGAGTTTTAGTCATAAAGTTAATAAGTTCATGTTCATAGAATATACAGGTTCATTGCATGTCAGAAGGCCGTCGCTCTAACGGGAAGAGGACAATAAAGAACTTTCCCTGCTGATGAGAATGAATGCAGTCAAGCAGGGTTTTGTTTTTAATGTTTTTTTAATGTTTATTACAGCAACTTAAAGGCAGTTTTTTGGGAGTTTTTACTCCCAGAGGGGGGATATGTAGAGAGTTTTACTTGTATTGACACGATGGTTCAAGAAGTTCTTGTTTGAACTCTCAATCCTTCAATAACATGTTGTTCTAACCACACAAATGAAGATATGATAAGATATGTTGTTGTAACCTTCTGTGGAAGATATGCAGACCAGTCATGGAGCCAGAGTGATATGTAAACCATGAGTGTGTACTGCTGACCAAAGAGACCGTGACGTGTGTATTGATGGGTATAAAACTGCAGCAGAGTCACTATTGTGTTGATCATGTCATGTTTGGAAGATGATGTTGAACTGACAGTAAATGATCCCATCGACTGCAAACCAAAGTCTCCTCGTATTTCTTTGACTTTCTGCCACAACAATCGGTCACAAGATTTGAGATCCCTGTTCATAATATCAGTCACAGGGTTCACAACATGGACTCAAATGATTCATTTCAAAGATGACACCCTGCAGACATTATGTAACATTTATTTAAAGGTATATTATACAGAATATTGCTACAAAAACAAAACAATGCATAGTCTATGCATAAATCCATCCATTTTCTTCCCCCTATCTGGGGTTGGGTAGCAGTGGCAGAAGGCTAAGCACTGGGTCTATGAGCAAAAACGTTATGTGGCCCTTTCAAGTTCCTTATTTGTGCCACTTCCTGTCCTCCTTAAATTTAAGATACAACTTTGGGATTTGCAGTTTTGCTTGGCATCATAACTGAAAGATAAACATCCATAAGCAGGTGAATAGATGACCCAACTTTCAAAGAAATTTTATAATAGATTCTATATTAAAACTATAACGATCCAAACAGTAAATCTAGCCTTGCAATAGTAATAATAATAAAATAAGTCCTTCATAATTACAGCAATACTACAATGTGCTGCTGGTCAGTCATGTTTCTGGCATGTTTTACATTTCAGTTGCTAAAATTAATTTCCCCCAGTAGATGTCACTGCTGTACCATGTGGTAAAAGAGACCTTGACTAATGCATCAAGTTATACTAAACATCATATAATAAATACACCACATAAGCAGGTGATGTTTACCTGGCTGCAGCAAAATCCATTTTGATGAATGACGTATCAACTCTTTGTCCCTGCAGGCCTTCACTGAGAAACAAATGACATTCATTTTGTGCACACTTTGGACAACTGTGGCTTGTGTAAAGTGAATTTACGTGACGCTAACATAAATTCAGTTACATTTGCAGTTCTTGGCAGCTCTGATTTTCTCTATGCAGTGGAAATGCAGTGAAGGAGATCTTTCTTTTGCCAGTTAAGGTGACAGCAGAGGTTCATCTGCTTGCCTTTGGGGTTTCTCTCATTGGCTCTACTTGAGGGGTCAGCATGGGGAGGGAAGGAAGGGGAGGGGGGGTTCACATCCACTTTAATGATCACTGTTGTTTTACCCTTGAAAGGGTGACATACTGTATTCATGAGTGTTTTTAATTTCACAGCTCAAACAGCCATTGACTCCACAGAGCTCTGGCAGATCAAACCTTGTTCACATAAAACCACAAACTTACCTGAAGCACTTTTTGATAGTGTCGTGTTACATTCGAAGAAAAGCCACATTGATGAATTGTTCATGTTTGTTTCGTGGTTGAGTGTGGCATTAGTGCAGGCTTGTGAAACAAGATCCTCTGTAAAAACTTAGGTTGTTTTCAGTTGATCCAGAGTTCCCATTTTAGGTTGATAGGAAATCTGAATCCACACATATTCCTCGTTCATCCAGCCATGTGAATACTTTTCTTTTAGAGTTCGTCCTCTTTACAGCTGTTGGTCCATCAGAGTGGACGTTTAGGAAAGCTTGGATCAATGAGACCACTATAATATCAGAGAGGAGTTTTCCTGATCTCAGTCAAGTGAAGGAGAAATGTTGCTGTTCTTGAGTTTGTAACCTAGTCATACCTGATCACAACTCCACATTGCCATCTGGTGACCATGGAAGTTTGGTTTGCTGGGTGTGTTGCTGTCAAACTCTTTGTATTCATCCAACATTAAGGACTTTTCAGTCTGAAGGTTTCATATTCTCAACACACTGTTACCGCTAGTCCTGCTATACAATACACTGATGAATAGAAGTGAAATGTTTGTTAACACTTTCAGGAAGCAACGCCGGCCATTTACCTGCTCTAGAGAATTAGTTATGTGCTGTCATAATGTCCTCACCTGTCATTGAAAAGAAACAGCACAGTTTCAGTGGTAGTGAAGACCTGGTGATTCCTATGAGAGGAGGCTCTGTCTTTTCAAAGGGGACAAGTAAAAATGGACCCCCAGATGTATGAGTTCTGGATGATTGTGGGTCTCTTAGTAACTGAGATCATCACTTACTGGTACTTATGGAATCACAATGTTGTTGAAAGTCAGTCATTTTATGTGTTCATTGGACTAACCTGAGGATTCCCCTCAACCTGATCAGAGCTGTAACCTGTAATATTAGGACCGGCACAGAACCAACCAAACAACTGTCCCACGGGATTCGTGGGAGTTCATTCAACTTACTGTATCACTTCTGGTTACAACCTTGGCTAATCTGCCGTTCAGTGAGCAAAAAGTGAGTGCATACTACTCTATAATGGTTGCTTATTTGTATGATGGGAACGCCACCCTTTAGTCAATGGTAGAAAACATTTCTAGTGTGTATTTCAATGATTGAAAGTCCATTTTTACAATTTTTGTGAATGGTTCAAGGCCACTTAAGTTTAGTGCATGATTTAAAACAAAACACACACCAAGGGAGAAGGATGAAAGCCTCTACCTGTTTTAAAACATTAAATTAGTATGAGAAGAAAACAAATACTAAAGTGAAATAGCTGAAAGGTGAAACTTTATGTACTGTGCACCAAGAGCAACCCATGAAATCTGTCTGACTGAGAAAAGAGAAGACGAAGGCCTTCTGTGAACTGTATAAGAGTTAATGAATTAAATCTTGTAAAATTGTCCTCAGCTTTCTTGTGGTGCATGTCTTTGTGTCTTTCATTTAGTCTTTAACCATTTGAGAGGTTGAATCTGAAGCAACTGGACTTCTGTTTAGCATTTGAGAGGAACCTCCATATATTAATTTCACAATGTGTAATATTCAAGTTTAAAATAAGAGTGGAGCATAACCTTTATAAATGGAATTTCTGAAGATAATTTCTGAATCCACACAATAGCAGCTAGATTAATATCACAATGGGGCAGGGCGGATCCGGGGGCGGGGCCAGAGGGGCACTGGCCCCAGCTGAAACCTGATTGGCCCCTGAAGTGCCCTTGTCCTGTCACTTGTCTGTTTACAACTTCAATACTTGACTGTGTCAAGTTTTTCTCCTCTAAACTGTTGTGTATGCTGTAATATAGTTTATAAGTATTTTATTTCATGTAAAAAAAAAGAAAATTTTAAATTTTTTTATGAATTACATAATTTGAAAAAGTGTGTGTTATTTTTGTTTATGCATGCTAGTTTAAAATTCAATAATTGCTACATTTTTTTGATGTACAAAATGCACTTGAAAAAGGCACAATTTGCATAATATATTTGATTATGTGTGTCTTTTCTAAAAGCTAAGGAGCCAACAGCAAACAATGAATGACTGGTGAAATATTCTGTGTATACATCTTACTGACTAAGGAAATGTGCATGAATGTTGGACATATAGTTGACCCCTCTGTAAAACATGTGGCCCCTCTATGGCCCCTGATTATTCTAGATCTGCCACTGATCAATCTGATAGGGGAAATCAATCAATCAATCTGATAGGTGAAATCAAGCAATCTGATAGGTGAAATCAAGCAATCTGATAGGTGAAATCAAGCAATCTGATAGGGGATATCAATCAATACCTGCTTTTGTGATGTTGTTGAGCTTCCTAAAGTCTGTGCAGAAGCGATCTGAACCATCAGACGCAACAGAAAGGAGGCAAGTGAACTCCAGGAACTACTGCTAGGTTCTGCAATACCATGTGTCAGCATATAGTCAAGCTGCTTTTGGAAGCGACGCCGTTTCTCAGGATTAACCCTGTAGGGGTGCTGCTTAATAGGGGACGCGCCCCCCACGTCGATGTCATGTTGTAACACATGAGTTTGGGACGGTACATCAGAAAACAGAGAGCGATGTGTGTTAACAAGATCAACCAGATCCACTCTTTGTGAGTCAGTCAAATGTGCAAAACAAGAATCAAGTTTAGAGAGAACCTCAGAGGTTTTTAAGCGGCCTTGTACTAAGGCCTCGGATGGCCCTTCAACGCCACACGTTTCAGCACTGGACAGCTCCCCAGAGAGATTCACCTTTTCAGCACTGGACAGTGACACGGGCGCAGCAGGTGACAGCGCGGAGGGGGCTGCCACCAGAGCAGACAACACCAGGGCTGCTTTGGCTTCCTCGCGCTCATGATAGGGCTTTAACATATTAATGTGACACAGTCTGCTGCGACGTACGCGACCCGGTGTGGCGACGACATAGTCACAGTCACTGATTTTTTTCTCCACCACGTATGGACCGCTGTAACGAGCCTGCAGACTGGCCCCAGGAATGGGCAGGAAAACTAAAACCTTATCACCTGGTTCAAACTGTCGGTTTTTGCGTTTTTGTCATACCAGAATTTCATTTTTGACTGGGACACAGCAAGATTCTGCTTGGCCAATTCACAGGCCCGATGGAGTTTAAAGCGGAAATTACTGACATAGTCGAGAATGTTCTGTGGTGCATCATCGCGAAGCCATTTTTCCCTTAACAGTTTAATTAAGAGGGCCGCGCACACTGTGAGCGAACACAAGCTCCGCTGGACTGAAGCCAATCGACTCCCGAACCACTTCACGAGCAGCGAACAGCAACAGATGAACACCCTCATCCCAGTCTTTGTCAAACTCAAGGCAGTATGCTCGGAGCGTGCTCTTAAGGGTTTGATGAAATCTCTCCAGCGCGCCTTGACTTTCTGGGTGGTATGCGCTGGAGTAACAATGAGAGACATTAAGCTGTTTCAGTACCTGCGAGAACACACGTGACATCAAATTGGACCCTCGGTCAGTCTGAACGACCCTAGGCAAGCCAAATACGGAAAAGAATTTCACCAGTGCTTTTACAACCGCGGGAGCAGTAATTTTACGCATGGGGATTGCCTCAGGAAACCGAGTTGACGCGCACAGAACAGTTAACAGGAACCTATGCCCAGCTTTGGTGCGTGGCAACGGGCCAACGCAGTCAACCAAAACATGGTCAAAAGGCTCATCCACAGCTGGAATAGGATGTAACTACGGCGGAATTATTTGATTTGGTTTACCTGATATCTGACACACGTGGCAAGATTTACAAAATTGCTTCACTTGGCGTTTTAATCCTGGCCAGAAGAAATGGCGCAGAATACGTTGGTAGGTTTTATTAATTCCTAAATGACCAGCCAATTTCAGGACGGTATTTCTGTGGAACCACAATTTGAGTCACGATGCTCCAGTCATCCGGTGTGGATGCAAATTGTGGAGTCCACTTGCGCAAGAGGATATCATTTTTACAAAAGTAACCAGAAGCTATGTTTGCAATCTCCTCATCAGACACAACAAGTTCGAACAGGGAAGCAAGTGAGGGATCACGACTCTGCTCTACAACAAGATGCTCACGTGACAGGTGCACATCATCAAGGCTTTCCCTCTTCCTGTCAGGCACCGTGACAGGTGGAGAATGCAGGAGGACGCCTCCATCTGACTCCTCTGAAGTGGAAGAGAGAGGAGGGAAAGATTTTACATCTCCTGAATCAGAGTTAAATGAGGATGTTTAAATGCACAACTCTAGGTTAGCCATGAAGCTATCCTCCAGATCATCACATTCAACATTTGAACACTTTGCTTGAGGATATTTTCTCTCAAGTTCATCGGGTCCCTTAGAAACAATGGGAACAGCTGTGACCTCGGGGTTTGCTAAGGTTTTTCCCCCAGCTAAGTCATTTCCCAAAAGCAGATGAACCCCTTTAATTGGAAAAGCAGGGCAGGCTGCAACCACAACATTACCAGACAGCAGGTCTGATTCCAGCTCAATGCGGTGCAGTGGTACATCAACAAAATTCATACCAAAACCCTGTACAGGTTCACTGACATTAAGAGAGCTTTTCTCGGACAAAGGCAACACACTCTGGAGAATAATGGACCTAGACGCTGCAGTGTCCCGCAAAATAGTCACGGGCACTTTGACGTCACCCTCGGATATGGAAACACTGCCTTTCATAATAAAAGGGGCGTAAATATCCAACTCTGCCGCTTCCTCCTCAGATGAGCAGGGGACTGGAGCTTTAACTAATGCAACTGTTTTGGAGATGAGCTCTTTTTATTCAACAAGAAACAGTTACTTACTATGTGGCCACGCATCTTGCAGTACGCACAGAAAGGCCGTACTTTACCAGCTCCGTTATCCCTATAGGACCTGTGTCCAACTCACCAGCGGACCTAGGAGGGCGGAACACAGAGGGGCTCCGCTGAGGCATTTGAGGTTGCTTCTCAAAAGTATCTCTGTGAGTGAGAACATACTCATCAGCAAGCACAGCTGCTTGAGACACTTTAGTGACTTTCTGTTCATTAATATATGTTGCAATCCTCTCTGGTACACAATTTTTTAAATCCTCCATAATAATCAAATCTTGCAACTGCTCAAAAGAAGTTACATTCTGTGCCAAACACCAACGATCAAAAAGGGCCTCTTTTTCGTGTCCAAATTCAACAAAACTGAGGTTTTCCGTTTTTTTAAAACGGCGTAATTTTTGTCGATATGCCTCAGGTATCAAGTCATAGGCCCTGAGCACCGCCGCCTTCACGGTCTCATAAGTAAGACTCAGCTCCGGCGACAGGGTAGCATATACCTCCGGGGCTTTGCCTCTGAAAACACATTGTAGTAAGAGGGGCCAGACCTCTTTCGGCCATTTCAATGTCGAAGCCACCCGTTCAAAGAGGACAAAGTATTTGTCCACATCTTTCTCAGAGAATGGTGGTATCAGACTTGCACTTAATATCAAAATGAGAAGGGTTGGATAAATCAGAGGTATTGCTGAGTTCAAGCCCCCTCAAACGGAGTATTTCCCTTTTGGTTTCCTCTTCCATTCTACGGAGCTCAAACTCAAGTTTTCTCTCTAAGCAACACTTGATTATTCAGTTCTTTCTCTTTAAGTGCTAAACGGCGCATTTCAACCTCCAGCTCTAGCTGGCGGAGCCCGTAATCAGACATCTCTGTTACCTGCGCCTGAGCGACAGGATCGGGACTAAGGGGAGCCAAAATACCCCTATTAGAAAGCGCATCATGTAACTCGGACTTGATCGATTTCTTTTTTAATTGTTTGGACACACACAGAAAAATGAGCAGCGATCTTTAGTAGGTGCTCTTTAGTGCAGCGATTAAGCGCGTCAAGGCTCGGCTGATCCACAAAGTCATCCAAACTGAACTCCATTATTTTTTTTATCATTTTATTTTTTGCTTAATTAAATACAGGGAGATCGAATCAGAGAAAAATTATGGAGAACAAAAACAAAAGTTCCTCAATCATCCATCCAGCAAACACTCGGCAGCATCAATTGAACGGTGGCAGCATCAATTATTTACAATAGTCAGTCCGACTAGAATTGCGGCTTGAAAATGTTTTCTAAATGAAAGTAGTTGAATTAATATCAACCACTGTTACAAAAACATCAATTAACAAGCGGAACATGAAACCCACACCATGTAGCAGCCACAGTGTTCCAAATAGAAAAGGAGTAACACCTGTGTGCAATTCACTGAGAAACAATGACGTCAGAGTAATCAGTGAGAAAACATGGGAATTAGAAGCCGTTTAGGACGAGGCCCAGCATATGACCACATCAGGTACTTAATTAGGGCAATACGACACGTCCAAAGTTGTGACAAGCCCACAAACAGGACTCACACTTATCAATCGGACGAGCCCCCAAATATGTTGCGGTCCCCATTTAACTGTGGCTCAGAGGAATCCATAACATATGAAAAGGATGCCAACCGTGCTGCAGTTTAACATAAGCTTTAAAACGATAATACTCACAACCAAGACAAATACAGGAGAGATGGGAGCCCTGGCCAAAACAAACAAAAGAGGGAGAAGGCGTCAGACTAACCTCGCAATGGGCCGTCGAATCCGGACCTCTCCCCTAACCTAAGTTCAAACAGTCTATCTATAGGAAAATAAAAGCACGAAGAATAGGACTACCAGTGACTCCCAACTCAACTTGATACTACATTAAACTCAGGAGTGTCAAAGGAGAACAAAACGCTCTTCCTGCTGGAGGATGAGAGAGAATTTGCGGCTCCGCCTCCTCCGCCTTTATAGTAAACAGGTGCGCCTCCAGCCAATCCGCACTGAGTGAGGAGGAGAGAGAGAGAGAGAGAGCAGACATTATTTACAGGTAAAAACATGAATGAAAGGTGGGAGGCGTGTGCTCGCGCAGCGGCACGCGGCAGTGCGCGTAAAAGCACCTAATTCTTAGAAATATTTGGTTTGATACACAATGTCTTACTAAGATGTTGAGCCACCAGAACAGCTACTGTATGATGTTGCTTCTGACTCCCTCAAATGTTGATGATTCACATCATTTTATTCATTAAATCTATTTTAAATGGTTGAACACAACCATCAATCTCTTCAGTGACGCTCATGTTCTCCAGGGAATCGTCTGCATTCTGATTTTTTTCTCTAATTTCTCGGTAGACGATTAGACATTCGAATAAGGACAGTACTATATTGTTTTCTTTGCCAGCATCTGACACAGCACTGTAATTCATGTACATGATGCATATCGCCAGTTTATGGCAGGGCCACATAGAAAGACAAACAACCATTCACACTCACACTCACATTCACACCTACAGGCAATTTTAGAGTGACAAATTCAACTATCCTGCACATTTTTGGTGGTGGGAGGAAGCCTGAGAACCTGGAGGGAACCCACACAGACACAGGGAGAACATGCAAATTCCACACAGAAAAGTCCCAGGTCCCAAGGTGGATTTGAACCGAGGACCTTCTTGCTGTGAGGTAGCAGCGCTACCCACTGCGCCACTGGGATCAATTTCCTGTCACATTAATTATGTCTGTGAATTCAGTCACCTGCATCCACAGCAAAGTCTTTACACCGATTAACTTGAACTTTTGAAGGCTAGCTCTAAGTTCTCCTGCACCTCTCCACAAAAATTCATCGAAATCTGATCGAAACCTGTTGAGTTATCCTGCTTACAAACACACTCACAGACAAACAAGCGGCAGCGATCACAAAACCACCTCCTAACAAATATGACCCAGCCATCCAAACAAGATGCCGGCTCAAAAAATTAAGATGTCAGTGTTTTAAATGAATTGATGTCTTTGTCTAAAACAATCTGCGCCAACAAATTCATAGTAGAATGACAACCTCGTTTTTCTGACCGTAGTGAAGCAGACAACCTAGTTTTGAGATGAGATCATGTTTAGTACATTTGATTGATACTTGATTTCTTACTTTAGATGCAGGGAGAAGGTTACGTCACTTCTCTTCACCAAGAAAGCAGCCATGGAGCAGCCATGACCATCCAAAACCAGCTCACATTTGATTGTGAACAGGACAAAGAGGCGCTCAAACAGAAAGATGAGGAGATTGTCCAGCTTGAGTGCAGCCTTTATGATGTGCTCCACGAGAAACAGCTCTCCAAACAACAGAAGGTGTCCGAGCTGTGGGCAACCTGGCAGACGAGGGCACGTATGGAGGAGGAGGGACAGAAAGAGGTGCAAGACCTTCTCAAGAAGAAGGAAAAGGCTCAGGAATTGGAGAAAACCAAGCTACAGGTAAGATGCCTCAGCTCATACTTTACTTGCTAACTTATTTCAGAAGACCTCAGAACATAGTCAAGTCAAGTCAAGTCACATTTGTTTATATAGCACATTAAAACACTGCACTGAGTTGACCAAAGTGCTTTACAGTAAATAACAAAATAAAAACCATAAGTTTTATAAGACATGAAATCATATTAAGAAAACACTTAAGAAAACAGATAAAACAATTAACCACATTTAGACTGATACATATTACAAGTGGTCATTACTGGTAAAAAGGGGTGAAATAATTAAGTGTGGCCAGGAAAAGCTCAGCCTAGGTGCAGTTTGAACTTGAAGCTTAGTTTCTACTAAACTAACCAGAATGTCTAACTTTGTGACACACAGAAAGCTCTGCAGGAGAGCAAGTCAGCAAGCAGCTGGCTGAGAAAGAGGAGCGTCATCAACTTGAGCTCTCCGAGACAGCGGAGAAATTCAGGAGGCAACTCGCTGATCAGGCGGAGAAGTTCCGACAGGAATTCTCCACGAGGGAAGAGATCTTCCTGAAGAAAGTCTCCGAGAATCTCGAGAGTCTCTGGTGTATACATGTAGAGGAAGATGAGGATGATGATGTTGAGATGTGTTGGGATGGGAACCACAGTACGCTTGTTGTTACCAACGAAAGCAACACGGCCTGGAATATGTGCAAGGAGCAAGACACATTTCTACAGCAGTCTGATGCTGTCTGGATGAGGCATCCGTCCGTCCGTCCATCCGTCCATCCATTTTCTTCCACTTATCCGGGTCCTCAGCTGACTCCTCTCAATGTGGAGGAGCAGCGGCTCCACTCTGAGCCCCTCCCGAATGACTGAGCTCCTCACCCTTTCTCTAAGGGTGAGCCCAGACACCCTGCGGAGGAAGCGCATTTCGGCCACTTGTATCCGCGATCTTGTTCTTTCGGCAGTAGATCTGAATAGTCTGAATGAGGCAGTATAGTGACGTATTTGTGGTAGTGAAAACACTTTTGTAAAGAGATGAAGAGGAATAAAAAAAATAAGGAATGAGAATGAGGAAACTGTCTGGTGAATTTTATTAAATGATCTCAACAAAAGTATTTCTGCAGAAAGCTCAAATGTACGGACAGACATCAGTATGGTTTTATTCACATTACAGCATACAGTTTAGAGCAGTGGTTCCCAAAGTGTTTTTCTGGGGACCCACATTTTTAAAATGACAAACCATCGTGATGACCCAAATCACATTAGGCCTTATGTAACAATTTGTGCATAAATGAACATTTCTGACCATTTTTACTGCCATCTGCATCATCATATCATCTTGAATAGGTAAACCAGCCATTTCAACGTGATAGGCTATACATTTAAATTACAACTACATTGTATGGTTATTGAAAATATATACTGGACATATTTTAAATACTTTATAGATACGATCTAATCAGTGCTTTAGGAGGGGTGTGGTATCTCATTGTTTTTAATCTCCTCTTGTAACAATCACACAGTATAAATATGATCATTACCAAAAAATCACGGGAAGAATATGATCCTCTTTAAGAAAAACAGATGTGATTGATAAACAAGGACAATTAAATTAAACTGAAACAGCACCTTTATTCATGCAATACATGAAAGCAATACAGTAACCACGATTATCCGAACTTTCCCCCTTATGTAAATGAAAAGTCAAAAAGCGGTCCATTAAGTGCTTCCATAAACTTTCTCTCAACAGTGTGAAAGAACTTCCTGTGTCCACCACGGCCACTCCATGACTGCCTCTGATGGAGATTTCGCTTCCCCAAAGCAGGGTGAGCTGTGCCATCGGCCATGACAAACGTCTGGTCCCCAGCAGGGAGGAGGATTTCATTTACATGCATCATCTATGTAGCACTCGCCACATAATGGGATCACAAAGATCATTTATGTTATCTGGGTGACCTGTTGTATGAAAAAAACATTGGCCTTTGTTATTTTGGACATTCTTTATTTGCGTTGTGTTGATTCGCGAGTCAGCTGATTCCCAGCTGACCCACGGGTCACGTGACACGGCGCTATATGAAGAGCCAGGTAGTGGCGGCGAGGCTCTCAATCGCGACACTGAACAAGGTGAACTTGGGGAGTCTACGGTGGTTAAACTGGACCTCAAGGACTATGAGCACGAGTTGAAGGACCACAGTGAGACGCCACCGACACCGGAGTAACGAACCACTTCGCCAGAGCCAGAGTTGGCGTGCCCCGGTGAGAGCGAACCATTTTTTTATTATTATTTCATGTGCGCCAGCGCGTGGACTGGTGAGAGGCTTTTTTGGTGGTCCTGGACGGGTAGTTGGAATATACTCCAAGGATTACTCTATCGCCCCTCAGGGAGATGGGACGGATTTGCCTCGAACTGTGTATCGCAGTAGCTGCTGGCAGAGAGCATTGGACTAATAAGGTGCACAGGTGGAAGCACTTAATAGACTGCTTTTTGACTTTTCATTTACATAAGGGGGAAAGTTCGGTTAATTATGGTTACTGTATTGCTTTCATGTATTGCATATTAACCCTAAAGGTGCTGTTTCAGTTTAATTAAATTGTCCTTGTTTATCAATCACACCTGATTTTTCTTAGAGGATCAGATTCTTCCCTTTGGTAATGATCATATTTATACTGTGTGATTGTTACACTCTTATCAAAATAACAACATTTTAAGTAGGCTACTTTATAAATGAGAAAATGTATTGAGTCTGAGTAAACAGCCACTCGTGTTCATATTTTTATTTGAGAACTTCAGTGAATTTAAATTAAACGGGCACACATCAGGTAAACAACACACATTTCAACTACTTAATATGAGACAAATTAAGTGCATTTTGTTGTAATTAGAAGACTCATATTTCCCTCTCGTCATTAAATCAAATAGAATATTGCTTGTTCTTTGCGTTCCAGTCAGGTGTACAAGAGGAGAGCCGCAACACCTATGGGGTGTAGCATTTATTCTATGGGCGGTGGCTAAGCTAACATTACCTGCAGCAGTCTGGTCCTTAGCTGGGTCTTGTCCCTGGTCTCTAGCTATGCCTTTCTTTTTTATTAGCCAGGCATCCATGTTTGTGTGACCACCTGCAAAATGTGTTCATTACTTTGGTAAACATTAACATATCAAAGAAAAGACATTAGTCAATGGCATATCTAAGCAAACAGCCTCTACTCTCTGCCTAAATAAAGTGAAAATTTTACAGCAGCCAGCATACCTTCAAAAGGTAAAGCTCACACGTCCTGCCGATAAGCGGCAGGCTGGTCTCCCATCCAGGTACTAACCAGGCCCTACCCTGCTTAGCTTCCTTGACATATTGCGCGTAGGGACGCTCTGTCTGGAGTAGACCGTGAGCCACAAGGATAGCTGCTACTGCACTATATATACTTGTCCACGTTTAATGCTAATTTGGTATGTTGTAACATAATAATAATTAATAATTGTTGTAACATAATGCTAATTCTGTATCTGACTTTTAAGAATATCGTCTTTGTCCACCGTAAATAGCTAGTTGTTGAATTAAAACCTGACAAGCGCAAGGGATCATGGGAAATCTTAAAGGCATTTTAATCGCTCAATGGCCGCCATCTATATGTTATACGTGTCTTGTTTGTACTGGCACAATATGTACCCCAGCACTGAAATTCATAAAATTAGAGACTGGAACTTGGCTGCTATCACTTCAACGTGGATTTACACGTCTAATCAGTCTATTATACTGTAGCGTTGCGTGTAGCTAGACGGACAACGGAGGAAGAATGACGAGGAGACAGAATCACGGTCGGAAGCTAAGTAGCCCCGATTTATCAACCTGGCCGGAGCGAATTGGACTACAGAGATCAAGTTAGCTTGCTGAAGTGTAACATTAGTACCCAGTAGCCACGTGTTCTAGTTTAAAGGCACGACAAGCAATCATTTGTTAGCTCAGGATAGCTGCCCTGCTAAACGATCAGTTAGCATGTTTTGTTTTTCTTAGAAAATAGAAGCTACATTAATGAGCATCAGAATCAGTATGATAAGGCTATGATCATTAATTCTAGACACCACATTAATTAAACGTACAAAGATGATAAAAATAATGGTGAAATGATCTGTGTCTGTCAGCCACATTAAATCAGCAGAAGCCTACAGTCTGCAGTGAAAGCTGTTTAGTAGCTGTTTTTGTGTGCTGTCTGAATGTATCCTTGCAGATGCTGAGCAGTTATTTCTCTCTGGTCCAGTTTACCATCACAGGTACAGTAAGAGTAGAGAATGACTTTTCTTTTTTACACAGTTCAATAAACTCTTATATCAACTATTTACTGATATTAGGTAATGCCTTAATTACGGACAAGCCTGCTAATGTTAATTAATGTACCTTTTTTTTAGTGTTGCCATAAATCAGCAGTGATTATGTTGTCTTTTTACCATTTAAGTGAAGTGAAGGAGTTTGGCAGAAGAATTGAATGTCAATTGAGGAAAGGAGGGAGACCACTCAATCGGTAGGTCGTGTTGTTATCTTCACACTCTGGGGTTTGAACATTGAAGGCTCAGGAAAAGTCAAACATTATTAACACGTTTCCATGATGTTTTCTTGGATCTCTCTCTCTCTCTCTCTCTCTCTCTCTCTCTCTCTCTCTCTCTGTGTTTTTGCCATTTGAAGATGAGGTGCAGCATCAGGGCAACATTGTGTGTGTGTGTGTGTCTGTGTGTGTGTGTGTGTCTGTGTGTGTGTCTGTGTGTGTGTGTCTGTGTGTGTGTGTGTGTGTGTGTCTGTGTGTGTGTGTGTGTCTGTGTGTGTGTGTGTGTGTGTGTGTCTGTGTGTGTGTGTGTCTGTGTCTGTGTCTGTCTGTGTGTGTGTGTGTGTGTGTGTCTGTGTGTGTGTGTGTGTGTGTGTGTCTGTGTGTGTGTGTGTGTGTGTGTGTGTGTGTCTGTGTCTGTGTCTGTCTGTCTGTCTGTCTGTCTGTCTGTCTGTGTGTGTCTGTGTGTGTGTGTGTGTGTGTGTGGCTGTGTGTGTGTGTGTGTCTCTGTGTGTGTGTGTGTGTGTGTGTGTGTCTGTGTGTGTGTGTGTGTGTCTGTGTGTGTGTCTGTGTGTGTGTGTGTGTGTGTGTCTGTGTGTGTGTCTGTGGCAATCCGGTGTCATTACCAGACCAGATAAAATATATAATGTCTCCGGCGAGTTCTGGATCCTAATCAGATGCCTGAACCACCTCGACTGGCTCCTTTTGACGCTAAGGAGCAGCATGTCGTGTTCATAATTTATTTGTAGAATAATGCTCTTGTTGATAAAATCATTTTCATATTGCTTAGTGAAATTTTGTTTAAAAACAAACAAACAAAAACCTTGAAGTCAGCTATTGTTCTTATATTAATAGAAATAATCACAGACAGCAAAAAAAGTCATTTACAAAGACTCAGGTTGTGATCGAAATATAGAGAGAATTGAAATTCAAAACATATATTTTTAATAATAGCAGAAATGATGAAATATTCTATAGTTTTGCACTGTACACTGATCCTTCTGAGATTACCATCACTTAACCCTGAAGCTGGATTTTCTGAGATGCAGCCTCACACAGCTGTAAATGAAGTTGTTCAGTGACTTATATAGGTGGGATAAACCTTTAAATCTATCATTAGGGAGAAATAAAGTAGTATCCGACATGTCCACTGTCAGCCTCCCGCTCTGCCTGACCCTTTCTTCACTCGCAAGCTATTCCTTTGGATGCCACACCGTATCTGGCGTGTACAGCCGCAATGCCCCCAGCCTTTGTGTTCAGGGCTCAGAGGGCCTGTCTGCCATGGCAGACGGTCTGATGAGGCGGTACCGGCTCGCAGGGGTACCCCCTCCACTGGTGATCTACGTGGACCGTGACTGCTGCAACAGAGACGGCGTGTCGAAGACAGCTGCCTTGTTTCATGTAAACGGATCATGTAATCTAATGTCACTCTCACACAAAAGTATTTAGACCAAAGTTACAATAGTTTTTTTTCCAGATGATTACAACATATCTCCAAAATGAAATCTATTCCAATCTTAAAATCTGATGAGAAAATAACCAGACTGATAATATGTTTACATATTCTCCATTTCACGGGAATGGGGGCAGCTTGTGGTTCGTCTCCACATTTGGCAACTGATGCGCCGCTTTGCGACGAGCGTCACCACAGAGAGCCACGAGCTGTATCCCAGCTTCATGAGGCAGCTGTCGCACTGTATCTTTGAGGTGGACCCAGGAGATGCCCGTCGTCTCGTGGAGGCTAAGCGGACACAGCTGGAGCTTCAGCACAGGATGGTCGGCCTGACTGACGCTGAAGTGACCAGAAGGATCACCGAGCAGGAGTGGAGGCTCCACTGCCGGAGGCGGACGCGTGGGGCAGAGGAGACAGCCATCGCCATTCGGGATCTCCTGTAGACATTTGGCGGGGCATAAAAAAAATACCTCCTGTCCCGGGAAGGCGAGTCTACAACGGTAAGAGTCATTTTAAATAGATCTATTTCTTCTAGTTAATATCTGCTGCATATTAACCCTCACTGTACCCTCCATGACTGTCTTTTAGTTGTCGTCTTGAAGAGAAATCTGGGCTTGCAAGCTGGCCCAGCACCAGCCGCCTGGTGGAGGCCATTTGTACCAAACTCTGCCATCTCCACCCCGTGGCCACGCGGACCGGAGGGATCACGAAGACCCGGTGGTCCCTCATCCTCTCCGACGACGTGGCCATTAGAGATGCTGTTGTGTCCAGCCCAAGGCTGATGGCTGACACCGAGATTCAGCTGTTTGAGCTGAACCAAAAGACCCTGTCCCAGTGGTGAGTTTTACTTTAATCTTTTTAAAGGGGTAGTTAACTCATTCTATCCATTTTTTATCCAATTACACATAGTCATCATGTTCTGACAGTTAAACGAGCGTTTCAATAATACAACATGAACAAAGTGACAAATGTAAACTGATAGAAATTCTGTTTTTGTCTTGGAGGTTCTCTAAACGACAGAAGGAGAGAGAGGAATGTCCTGGAGCAGGGAGCAGGAATTGTTCCTGCTCCAGCTTTTGCTGGTCAGGCTGTCCCTCCAGCTAAAGACCTGTCCTTTGTACAGGTGGGGCAAGGACAGCCCTTTGATTATGGAGACCCCCAGGAGCAGCCAGGACCTTCCAGCAGCGGTCTTCCTCCCCCTCCTCACCGGTCCCTCTGTCCGCCACTCTTCCTGCTCCAGTGCTGCAAGCCGGCGCCCCTGCTGCTCTGCCCACTCTTAGTGGACCACAGCGTGTGCCAAGAACCACGGCATACAGGAGGAGGAAGGCGACTGAGGCTTCTGCCGCCGGCGCCAGTTTGATAGTGCCCGGTGGAAAAAAACGCCGGGCAACATCGCAGTACATCTGCAGCAAGTGTGACCAGCCGAAGAGGATCGACACCGGTCACACTCGCATCGCAGATGTATCCTATTGTGCAGCTGTCGGCGGGATGACTGTGGAGGAGTGGAGGAATGAGATGAGGAACATTAAGAAAAAAAGCACCTAGTGATGTGTACAATTTTAAAAAAGGAATACATTTTTTTACCATATATATACAGTTTATATATATACACACACCAGCAGAAAAGTAAAGCACACACACATTTCAGAAGTTGAGAGATGGAGGAAAAAGTATGAGATTTCCACTAATTCTCTCTATCTTCCTTTTTCCGAGGTAACCTGACTCGTCAGAAAACCAGGGATCTGGATCTGGACTCGGTTCGGCCTCCTCCACATGTGTCAGTTCTAAATTTAAGAAGACCAAATGTTCCTGTCACACCTGAAGATTCCACCAGTGCTCGGCATCAAAGCGGCCCATCAGCTCCCCCTCCATAAGCAGAAAACCTGCCATCTCTGCTACCTGTAAAGATAAGTTCATTGATAATGGAATGTACTGTTCATGAATCAGATGAGTACGATGCAACTACACACATTCCACCCCATGCTAGACCAGAACCTCTGCCAGCATTGTCAGTAGAGTTTGTCGAATCTAATGTGTTGCAAAATAATCAGAATGTGAATAAAGATATTGTAACACAAGTCACTAGTCGATCAACCACCTTGAAGATAGTAACTACAGGCACTTCAACTAAAGTACTTACAATCGTCCCAACTACCGAAACAGTAATTAACCCCACTACTCATAAAGCTGTAATCTCAGAGTCAAAGACAGTCGTTACAACCCAGATTCAAACATCTCCAACAACAACCACCACTCCAACCCCTACTTTAAACACTACTCTAACAACTCCTGGCCCAGTAGTTCATTTAATTACCACTACAGCATCTGAAAGAAATACTCCTAAAATTACAGCTGACCAAAATGAGAGGAATAAAACCCTAGCCTTAGATATAGGGACGAGAACTGAGCAGAGTACGACCACGACTGATAAATTGACCACTAGAGTAGTCACTACAAGTTTGACCGCTTTAAGTACGACTTTGTCTGTTAATGGAACAAATAAAGACTATCTATATGACCTGTATAATGAGGATGAAGCACTTGAAGATTTAGCATTAGAACAGCATGTGGGACAGTATTCAGAGAGGTATAAATCAAATCAGAGAAGCTTCCAAACTATAGATAACACAAACTGGGAGAGAGAGCTTATTTTGATTGATTTATTTAACCTTTATTTATACAGGTAATCCCATTGAGACACGAGGTCTCATTCTCAAGAGAGACCTGTTTCACACACATACAATAACAAGTAGTTACAGACAGATCAATCAATACATTCAACAATTCAAAAGTGCAAAGCGGAAGCAGCTGGAAGACTGTAATTAGTAAAAATACTACAAACAGGAACAAATTTCCGTAGCTTTTTCCAACGTCCTTAAAACAAGTTTAAAATCCCTGAGTGGGATCAAGCTGGACAGCTTCAGATCCTGCTGTAATGTATTCCAGGTTGAAGGTGCAGAGTCTGAAAAGGCCTTTCATAATGGGTGGTATAAATGGGCGTGGTACACTGTAAGGGAGATGACTTCTAATGAGTGCATTTTTTGTGCAGAGGCACCGACAACTTTACCTACAGTAATTCCAGAGAAATACACTTTTGAAGAGTGCGCCAAGGCACAACAAAGGGAGTGTAGAGAAGGAAGATTCATTCCTAACTACAGTTTAGTTAGAATCTTCTCCTTGCCTCCATGTGGTGTCCAATGTAGACTAATCTACGGTTCGAGAAATGCCCATAATCTGCTTGGACCATATAGTCCTCTTCATAGGTCATGTGCTAGATTCCAGATTACCCAAACATCCCAAAATGAACCCCCTACTGATTATAAAATAGATAGGTTAGCTGATTATGAGTGCTTCACAGCGGAGGATTTTCAGTTCCCAGTAAAGAATGGTGAGGATGTGGGGAATGTTTCAGTTTACTGCAGAAGAACATGGGTATTGTCCTGGTTTCCACATGCTAATATGACACCTATTTTTATTAAGAGACCTGTATGGAATGAAAATCCAATTGTAAAGATCAGACATGTCATAATATAACCATGACCGTTCCTATCCTTCAACTTCTGAGTGAACAGAAGACTGCAATAGCAGATAGTTACTGGATGTGTGGAGACGATGTGTTACTAAATACTATTCCACCGAGATGGATCGGCCTGTGTGCTTTGGTGAGAATGAAACTATCAGTGCAAGTAGTGTACAGAGGAGTACAAACCATAGTTGGTGTTAATGAGCCTCCAGATAGCATCCACAGAGTTAAAAGACAATATGGTCCAGAAACCAGAGAACATTTAGATATGATAAATCAACCACAAGGAATACCTGAAGAATTCAAAGCAAGAAATGAGATTAAAGCGGGAGTAGAATCTATACTTCTCTGGATTACAATTAATAAAAATGTTGAATGGATAAATGACATTTATTATAACCAACAGAGATTCATCAATTACACTAATGAGGCCCTTAAGGCGTCAGGTGTACAGCTGCATGAAACAAGTCGGATGGCATGGCAGAATAGACAAACTTTCAATTGGATTTTGGCTGAAAAGGGAGGAGTATGTCTAATGTTCGGAGAATATTGTTGTACATTCATACCCAATGATACTGCACCTGATGGAACATTTTCCGTAGCAATAGATAAAATTCGGGGTTTGAGGCAGGAGCTTAGAGAGAATGCTGGCAGGGATTACTGGTCATGGGATTGGCTAGACAAAGCTTTGTGAAAATAGGCATCAGTTTTGTTAAAAATAGGAATCAGTGCATTAATAGTTCTGATTGTAGTTTTTCTATTGGCATGTTGCATCGTACCCGTGTTGAGGAGGCAATGTCTGAAGGCCATGGACAAACAGATGGATGCTAAGGCTGGCTTTCAAATGGCTCAGGTGATGGACTTGATGACAAATGAGAGAATGGCTGAAATGGTGATCCGACAACCTGATTTGTTCCCTATCCCTAACTTCCTGGAGGACTTTGATGATGCTCCTATGGGATAAAAGATTCAGGAAAAGAGACACATGGACTTTGTGGTGTCACCATATGTCATATGTTTTTGCTTTGACATTGAAATAGTTGTCATTTCATGTTAATCTGCATTCAAAGATCAGCTAAGGTTTAAAGGGTATCTACATTAAATCAACATACGCTAAGTAATCAAGTTCAAGCAGCTCATATTTTGCATTTCCATATTCATTTTACAGCTTCATTTAAAGTTCCAATTACAATTCAGTTCAGACTATGTTGCATATTCATGTTAAGGGTACTCACTTAATCATTTTAATCATTTTAAATGTGCATTTATTGTTGGTTATGATTTCTAAAGGTTACATAACATATGTATTAATTTTAAAGAATCATTTTACATATTCATTTGAGTTTTAGTCATAAAGTTAATAAGTTCATGTTCATAGAATATACAGGTTCATTGCATGTCAGAAGGCCGTCGCTCTAACGGGAAGAGGACAATAAAGAACTTTCCCTGCTGATGAGAATGAATGCAGTCAAGCAGGGTTTTGTTTTTAATGTTTTTTTAATGTTTATTACAGCAACTTAAAGGCAGTTTTTTGGGAGTTTTTACTCCCAGAGGGGGGATATGTAGAGAGTTTTACTTGTATTGACACGATGGTTCAAGAAGTTCTTGTTTGAACTCTCAATCCTTCAATAACATGTTGTTCTAACCACACAAATGAAGATATGATAAGATATGTTGTTGTAACCTTCTGTGGAAGATATGCAGACCAGTCATGGAGCCAGAGTGATATGTAAACCATGAGTGTGTACTGCTGACCAAAGAGACCGTGACGTGTGTATTGATGGGTATAAAACTGCAGCAGAGTCACTATTGTGTTGATCATGTCATGTTTGGAAGATGATGTTGAACTGACAGTAAATGATCCCATCGACTGCAAACCAAAGTCTCCTCGTATTTCTTTGACTTTCTGCCACAACAATCGGTCACAAGATTTGAGATCCCTGTTCATAATATCAGTCACAGGGTTCACAACATGGACTCAAATGATTCATTTCAAAGATGACACCCTGCAGACATTATGTAACATTTATTTAAAGGTATATTATACAGAATATTGCTACAAAAACAAAACAATGCATAGTCTATGCATAAATCCATCCATTTTCTTCCCCCTATCTGGGGTTGGGTAGCAGTGGCAGAAGGCTAAGCACTGGGTCTATGAGCAAAAACGTTATGTGGCCCTTTCAAGTTCCTTATTTGTGCCACTTCCTGTCCTCCTTAAATTTAAGATACAACTTTGGGATTTGCAGTTTTGCTTGGCATCATAACTGAAAGATAAACATCCATAAGCAGGTGAATAGATGACCCAACTTTCAAAGAAATTTTATAATAGATTCTATATTAAAACTATAACGATCCAAACAGTAAATCTAGCCTTGCAATAGTAATAATAATAAAATAAGTCCTTCATAATTACAGCAATACTACAATGTGCTGCTGGTCAGTCATGTTTCTGGCATGTTTTACATTTCAGTTGCTAAAATTAATTTCCCCCAGTAGATGTCACTGCTGTACCATGTGGTAAAAGAGACCTTGACTAATGCATCAAGTTATACTAAACATCATATAATAAATACACCACATAAGCAGGTGATGTTTACCTGGCTGCAGCAAAATCCATTTTGATGAATGACGTATCAACTCTTTGTCCCTGCAGGCCTTCACTGAGAAACAAATGACATTCATTTTGTGCACACTTTGGACAACTGTGGCTTGTGTAAAGTGAATTTACGTGACGCTAACATAAATTCAGTTACATTTGCAGTTCTTGGCAGCTCTGATTTTCTCTATGCAGTGGAAATGCAGTGAAGGAGATCTTTCTTTTGCCAGTTAAGGTGACAGCAGAGGTTCATCTGCTTGCCTTTGGGGTTTCTCTCATTGGCTCTACTTGAGGGGTCAGCATGGGGAGGGAAGGAAGGGGAGGGGGGGTTCACATCCACTTTAATGATCACTGTTGTTTTACCCTTGAAAGGGTGACATACTGTATTCATGAGTGTTTTTAATTTCACAGCTCAAACAGCCATTGACTCCACAGAGCTCTGGCAGATCAAACCTTGTTCACATAAAACCACAAACTTACCTGAAGCACTTTTTGATAGTGTCGTGTTACATTCGAAGAAAAGCCACATTGATGAATTGTTCATGTTTGTTTCGTGGTTGAGTGTGGCATTAGTGCAGGCTTGTGAAACAAGATCCTCTGTAAAAACTTAGGTTGTTTTCAGTTGATCCAGAGTTCCCATTTTAGGTTGATAGGAAATCTGAATCCACACATATTCCTCGTTCATCCAGCCATGTGAATACTTTTCTTTTAGAGTTCGTCCTCTTTACAGCTGTTGGTCCATCAGAGTGGACGTTTAGGAAAGCTTGGATCAATGAGACCACTATAATATCAGAGAGGAGTTTTCCTGATCTCAGTCAAGTGAAGGAGAAATGTTGCTGTTCTTGAGTTTGTAACCTAGTCATACCTGATCACAACTCCACATTGCCATCTGGTGACCATGGAAGTTTGGTTTGCTGGGTGTGTTGCTGTCAAACTCTTTGTATTCATCCAACATTAAGGACTTTTCAGTCTGAAGGTTTCATATTCTCAACACACTGTTACCGCTAGTCCTGCTATACAATACACTGATGAATAGAAGTGAAATGTTTGTTAACACTTTCAGGAAGCAACGCCGGCCATTTACCTGCTCTAGAGAATTAGTTATGTGCTGTCATAATGTCCTCACCTGTCATTGAAAAGAAACAGCACAGTTTCAGTGGTAGTGAAGACCTGGTGATTCCTATGAGAGGAGGCTCTGTCTTTTCAAAGGGGACAAGTAAAAATGGACCCCCAGATGTATGAGTTCTGGATGATTGTGGGTCTCTTAGTAACTGAGATCATCACTTACTGGTACTTATGGAATCACAATGTTGTTGAAAGTCAGTCATTTTATGTGTTCATTGGACTAACCTGAGGATTCCCCTCAACCTGATCAGAGCTGTAACCTGTAATATTAGGACCGGCACAGAACCAACCAAACAACTGTCCCACGGGATTCGTGGGAGTTCATTCAACTTACTGTATCACTTCTGGTTACAACCTTGGCTAATCTGCCGTTCAGTGAGCAAAAAGTGAGTGCATACTACTCTATAATGGTTGCTTATTTGTATGATGGGAACGCCACCCTTTAGTCAATGGTAGAAAACATTTCTAGTGTGTATTTCAATGATTGAAAGTCCATTTTTACAATTTTTGTGAATGGTTCAAGGCCACTTAAGTTTAGTGCATGATTTAAAACAAAACACACACCAAGGGAGAAGGATGAAAGCCTCTACCTGTTTTAAAACATTAAATTAGTATGAGAAGAAAACAAATACTAAAGTGAAATAGCTGAAAGGTGAAACTTTATGTACTGTGCACCAAGAGCAACCCATGAAATCTGTCTGACTGAGAAAAGAGAAGACGAAGGCCTTCTGTGAACTGTATAAGAGTTAATGAATTAAATCTTGTAAAATTGTCCTCAGCTTTCTTGTGGTGCATGTCTTTGTGTCTTTCATTTAGTCTTTAACCATTTGAGAGGTTGAATCTGAAGCAACTGGACTTCTGTTTAGCATTTGAGAGGAACCTCCATATATTAATTTCACAATGTGTAATATTCAAGTTTAAAATAAGAGTGGAGCATAACCTTTATAAATGGAATTTCTGAAGATAATTTCTGAATCCACACAATAGCAGCTAGATTAATATCACAATGGGGCAGGGCGGATCCGGGGGCGGGGCCAGAGGGGCACTGGCCCCAGCTGAAACCTGATTGGCCCCTGAAGTGCCCTTGTCCTGTCACTTGTCTGTTTACAACTTCAATACTTGACTGTGTCAAGTTTTTCTCCTCTAAACTGTTGTGTATGCTGTAATATAGTTTATAAGTATTTTATTTCATGTAAAAAAAAAGAAAATTTTAAATTTTTTTATGAATTACATAATTTGAAAAAGTGTGTGTTATTTTTGTTTATGCATGCTAGTTTAAAATTCAATAATTGCTACATTTTTTTGATGTACAAAATGCACTTGAAAAAGGCACAATTTGCATAATATATTTGATTATGTGTGTCTTTTCTAAAAGCTAAGGAGCCAACAGCAAACAATGAATGACTGGTGAAATATTCTGTGTATACATCTTACTGACTAAGGAAATGTGCATGAATGTTGGACATATAGTTGACCCCTCTGTAAAACATGTGGCCCCTCTATGGCCCCTGATTATTCTAGATCTGCCACTGATCAATCTGATAGGGGAAATCAATCAATCAATCTGATAGGTGAAATCAAGCAATCTGATAGGTGAAATCAAGCAATCTGATAGGTGAAATCAAGCAATCTGATAGGGGATATCAATCAATACCTGCTTTTGTGATGTTGTTGAGCTTCCTAAAGTCTGTGCAGAAGCGATCTGAACCATCAGACGCAACAGAAAGGAGGCAAGTGAACTCCAGGAACTACTGCTAGGTTCTGCAATACCATGTGTCAGCATATAGTCAAGCTGCTTTTGGAAGCGACGCCGTTTCTCAGGATTAACCCTGTAGGGGTGCTGCTTAATAGGGGACGCGCCCCCCACGTCGATGTCATGTTGTAACACATGAGTTTGGGACGGTACATCAGAAAACAGAGAGCGATGTGTGTTAACAAGATCAACCAGATCCACTCTTTGTGAGTCAGTCAAATGTGCAAAACAAGAATCAAGTTTAGAGAGAACCTCAGAGGTTTTTAAGCGGCCTTGTACTAAGGCCTCGGATGGCCCTTCAACGCCACACGTTTCAGCACTGGACAGCTCCCCAGAGAGATTCACCTTTTCAGCACTGGACAGTGACACGGGCGCAGCAGGTGACAGCGCGGAGGGGGCTGCCACCAGAGCAGACAACACCAGGGCTGCTTTGGCTTCCTCGCGCTCATGATAGGGCTTTAACATATTAATGTGACACAGTCTGCTGCGACGTACGCGACCCGGTGTGGCGACGACATAGTCACAGTCACTGATTTTTTTCTCCACCACGTATGGACCGCTGTAACGAGCCTGCAGACTGGCACCAGGAATGGGCAGGAAAACTAAAACCTTATCACCTGGTTCAAACTGTCGGTTTTTGGCGTTTTTGTCATACCAGAATTTCATTTTTGACTGGGACACAGCAAGATTCTGCTTGGCCAATTCACAGGCCCGATGGAGTTTAAAGCGGAAATTACTGACATAGTCGAGAATGTTCTGTGGTGCATCATCGCGAAGCCATTTTTCCCTTAACAGTTTAATTAAGAGGGCCGCGCACACTGTGAGCGAACACAAGCTCCGCTGGACTGAAGCCAATCGACTCCCGAACCACTTCACGAGCAGCGAACAGCAACAGATGAACACCCTCATCCCAGTCTTTGTCAAACTCAAGGCAGTATGCTCGGAGCGTGCTCTTAAGGGTTTGATGAAATCTCTCCAGCGCGCCTTGACTTTCTGGGTGGTATGCGCTGGAGTAACAATGAGAGACATTAAGCTGTTTCAGTACCTGCGAGAACACACGTGACATCAAATTGGACCCTCGGTCAGTCTGAACGACCCTAGGCAAGCCAAATACGGAAAAGAATTTCACCAGTGCTTTTACAACCGCGGGAGCAGTAATTTTACGCATGGGGATTGCCTCAGGAAACCGAGTTGACGCGCACAGAACAGTTAACAGGAACCTATGCCCAGCTTTGGTGCGTGGCAACGGGCCAACGCAGTCAACCAAAACATGGTCAAAAGGCTCATCCACAGCTGGAATAGGATGTAACTACGGCGGAATTATTTGATTTGGTTTACCTGATATCTGACACACGTGGCAAGATTTACAAAATTGCTTCACTTGGCGTTTTAATCCTGGCCAGAAGAAATGGCGCAGAATACGTTGGTAGGTTTTATTAATTCCTAAATGACCAGCCAATTTCAGGACGGTATTTCTGTGGAACCACAATTTGAGTCACGATGCTCCAGTCATCCGGTGTGGATGCAAATTGTGGAGTCCACTTGCGCAAGAGGATATCATTTTTACAAAAGTAACCAGAAGCTATGTTTGCAATCTCCTCATCAGACACAACAAGTTCGAACAGGGAAGCAAGTGAGGGATCACGACTCTGCTCTACAACAAGATGCTCACGTGACAGGTGCACATCATCAAGGCTTTCCCTCTTCCTGTCAGGCACCGTGACAGGTGGAGAATGCAGGAGGACGCCTCCATCTGACTCCTCTGAAGTGGAAGAGAGAGGAGGGAAAGATTTTACATCTCCTGAATCAGAGTTAAATGAGGATGTTTAAATGCACAACTCTAGGTTAGCCATGAAGCTATCCTCCAGATCATCACATTCAACATTTGAACACTTTGCTTGAGGATATTTTCTCTCAAGTTCATCGGGTCCCTTAGAAACAATGGGAACAGCTGTGACCTCGGGGTTTGCTAAGGTTTTTCCCCCAGCTAAGTCATTTCCCAAAAGCAGATGAACCCCTTTAATTGGAAAAGCAGGGCAGGCTGCAACCACAACATTACCAGACAGCAGGTCTGATTCCAGCTCAATGCGGTGCAGTGGTACATCAACAAAATTCATACCAAAACCCTGTACAGGTTCACTGACATTAAGAGAGCTTTTCTCGGACAAAGGCAACACACTCTGGAGAATAATGGACCTAGACGCTGCAGTGTCCCGCAAAATAGTCACGGGCACTTTGACGTCACCCTCGGATATGGAAACACTGCCTTTCATAATAAAAGGGGCGTAAATATCCAACTCTGCCGCTTCCTCCTCAGATGAGCAGGGGACTGGAGCTTTAACTAATGCAACTGTTTTGGAGATGAGCTCTTTTTATTCAACAAGAAACAGTTACTTACTATGTGGCCACGCATCTTGCAGTACGCACAGAAAGGCCGTACTTTACCAGCTCCGTTATCCCTATAGGACCTGTGTCCAACTCACCAGCGGACCTAGGAGGGCGGAACACAGAGGGGCTCCGCTGAGGCATTTGAGGTTGCTTCTCAAAAGTATCTCTGTGAGTGAGAACATACTCATCAGCAAGCACAGCTGCTTGAGACACTTTAGTGACTTTCTGTTCATTAATATATGTTGCAATCCTCTCTGGTACACAATTTTTTAAATCCTCCATAATAATCAAATCTTGCAACTGCTCAAAAGAAGTTACATTCTGTGCCAAACACCAACGATCAAAAAGGGCCTCTTTTTCGTGTCCAAATTCAACAAAACTGAGGTTTTCCGTTTTTTTAAAACGGCGTAATTTTTGTCGATATGCCTCAGGTATCAAGTCATAGGCCCTGAGCACCGCCGCCTTCACGGTCTCATAAGTAAGACTCAGCTCCGGCGACAGGGTAGCATATACCTCCGGGGCTTTGCCTCTGAAAACACATTGTAGTAAGAGGGGCCAGACCTCTTTCGGCCATTTCAATGTCGAAGCCACCCGTTCAAAGAGGACAAAGTATTTGTCCACATCTTTCTCAGAGAATGGTGGTATCAGACTTGCACTTAATATCAAAATGAGAAGGGTTGGATAAATCAGAGGTATTGCTGAGTTCAAGCCCCCTCAAACGGAGTATTTCCCTTTTGGTTTCCTCTTCCATTCTACGGAGCTCAAACTCAAGTTTTCTCTCTAAGCAACACTTGATTATTCAGTTCTTTCTCTTTAAGTGCTAAACGGCGCATTTCAACCTCCAGCTCTAGCTGGCGGAGCCCGTAATCAGACATCTCTGTTACCTGCGCCTGAGCGACAGGATCGGGACTAAGGGGAGCCAAAATACCCCTATTAGAAAGCGCATCATGTAACTCGGACTTGATCGATTTCTTTTTTAATTGTTTGGACACACACAGAAAAATGAGCAGCGATCTTTAGTAGGTGCTCTTTAGTGCAGCGATTAAGCGCGTCAAGGCTCGGCTGATCCACAAAGTCATCCAAACTGAACTCCATTATTTTTTTTATCATTTTATTTTTTGCTTAATTAAATACAGGGAGATCGAATCAGAGAAAAATTATGGAGAACAAAAACAAAAGTTCCTCAATCATCCATCCAGCAAACACTCGGCAGCATCAATTGAACGGTGGCAGCATCAATTATTTACAATAGTCAGTCCGACTAGAATTGCGGCTTGAAAATGTTTTCTAAATTAAAGTAGTTGAATTAATATCAACCACTGTTACAAAAACATCAATTAACAAGCGGAACATGAAACCCACACCATGTAGCAGCCACAGTGTTCCAAATAGAAAAGGAGTAACACCTGTGTGCAATTCACTGAGAAACAATGACGTCAGAGTAATCAGTGAGAAAACATGGGAATTAGAAGCCGTTTAGGACGAGGCCCAGCATATGACCACATCAGGTACTTAATTAGGGCAATACGACACGTCCAAAGTTGTGACAAGCCCACAAACAGGACTCACACTTATCAATCGGACGAGCCCCCAAATATGTTGCGGTCCCCATTTAACTGTGGCTCAGAGGAATCCATAACATATGAAAAGGATGCCAACCGTGCTGCAGTTTAACATAAGCTTTAAAACGATAATACTCACAACCAAGACAAATACAGGAGAGATGGGAGCCCTGGCCAAAACAAACAAAAGAGGGAGAAGGCGTCAGACTAACCTCGCAATGGGCCGTCGAATCCGGACCTCTCCCCTAACCTAAGTTCAAACAGTCTATCTATAGGAAAATAAAAGCACGAAGAATAGGACTACCAGTGACTCCCAACTCAACTTGATACTACATTAAACTCAGGAGTGTCAAAGGAGAACAAAACGCTCTTCCTGCTGGAGGATGAGAGAGAATTTGCGGCTCCGCCTCCTCCGCCTTTATAGTAAACAGGTGCGCCTCCAGCCAATCCGCACTGAGTGAGGAGGAGAGAGAGAGAGAGAGAGCAGACATTATTTACAGGTAAAAACATGAATGAAAGGTGGGAGGCGTGTGCTCGCGCAGCGGCACGCGGCAGTGCGCGTAAAAGCACCTAATTCTTAGAAATATTTGGTTTGATACACAATGTCTTACTAAGATGTTGAGCCACCAGAACAGCTACTGTATGATGTTGCTTCTGACTCCCTCAAATGTTGATGATTCACATCATTTTATTCATTAAATCTATTTTAAATGGTTGAACACAACCATCAATCTCTTCAGTGACGCTCATGTTCTCCAGGGAATCGTCTGCATTCTGATTTTTTTCTCTAATTTCTCGGTAGACGATTAGACATTCGAATAAGGACAGTACTATATTGTTTTCTTTGCCAGCATCTGACACAGCACTGTAATTCATGTACATGATGCATATCGCCAGTTTATGGCAGGGCCACATAGAAAGACAAACAACCATTCACACTCACACTCACATTCACACCTACAGGCAATTTTAGAGTGACAAATTCAACTATCCTGCACATTTTTGGTGGTGGGAGGAAGCCTGAGAACCTGGAGGGAACCCACACAGACACAGGGAGAACATGCAAATTCCACACAGAAAAGTCCCAGGTCCCAAGGTGGATTTGAACCGAGGACCTTCTTGCTGTGAGGTAGCAGCGCTACCCACTGCGCCACTGGGATCAATTTCCTGTCACATTAATTATGTCTGTGAATTCAGTCACCTGCATCCACAGCAAAGTCTTTACACCGATTAACTTGAACTTTTGAAGGCTAGCTCTAAGTTCTCCTGCACCTCTCCACAAAAATTCATCGAAATCTGATCGAAACCTGTTGAGTTATCCTGCTTACAAACACACTCACAGACAAACAAGCGGCAGCGATCACAAAACCACCTCCTAACAAATATGACCCAGCCATCCAAACAAGATGCCGGCTCAAAAAATTAAGATGTCAGTGTTTTAAATGAATTGATGTCTTTGTCTAAAACAATCTGCGCCAACAAATTCATAGTAGAATGACAACCTCGTTTTTCTGACCGTAGTGAAGCAGACAACCTAGTTTTGAGATGAGATCATGTTTAGTACATTTGATTGATACTTGATTTCTTACTTTAGATGCAGGGAGAAGGTTACGTCACTTCTCTTCACCAAGAAAGCAGCCATGGAGCAGCCATGACCATCCAAAACCAGCTCACATTTGATTGTGAACAGGACAAAGAGGCGCTCAAACAGAAAGATGAGGAGATTGTCCAGCTTGAGTGCAGCCTTTATGATGTGCTCCACGAACAAGTGCGGCTGGAGAAACAGCTCTCCAAACAACAGAAGGTGTCCGAGCTGTGGGCAACCTGGCAGACGAGGGCACGTATGGAGGAGGAGGGACAGAAAGAGGTGCAAGACCTTCTCAAGAAGAAGGAAAAGGCTCAGGAATTGGAGAAAACCAAGCTACAGGTAAGATGCCTCAGCTCATACTTTACTTGCTAACTTATTTCAGAAGACCTCAGAACATAGTCAAGTCAAGTCAAGTCACATTTGTTTATATAGCACATTAAAACACTGCACTGAGTTGACCAAAGTGCTTCACAGTAAATAACAAAATAAAAACCATAAGTTTTATAAGACATGAAATCATATTAAGAAAACACTTAAGAAAACAGATAAAACAATTAACCACATTTAGACTGATACATATTACAAGTGGTCATTACTGGTAAAAAGGGGTGAAATAATTAAGTGTGGCCAAAAGCTCAGCCTAGGTGCAGTTTGAACTTGAAGCTTAGTTTCTACTAAACTAACCAGAATGTCTAACTTTGTGACACACAGAAAGCTCTGCAGGAGAGCAAGTCAGCAAGCAGCTGGCTGAGAAAGAGGAGCGTCATCAACTTGAGCTCTCCGAGACAGCGGAGAAATTCAGGAGGCAACTCGCTGATCAGGCGGAGAAGTTCCGACAGGAATTCTCCACGAGGGAAGAGATCTTCCTGAAGAAAGTCTCCGAGAATCTCGAGAGTCTCTGGTGTATACATGTAGAGGAAGATGAGGATGATGATGTTGAGATGTGTTGGGATGGGAACCACAGTACGCTTGTTGTTACCAACGAAAGCAACACGGCCTGGAATATGTGCAAGGAGCAAGACACATTTCTACAGCAGTCTGATGCTGTCTGAATGAGGCATCCGTCCGTCCGTCCATCCGTCCATCCATTTTCTTCCACTTATCCGGGTCCTCAGCTGACTCCTCTCAATGTGGAGGAGCAGCGGCTCCACTCTGAGCCCCTCCCGAATGACTGAGCTCCTCACCCTTTCTCTAAGGGTGAGCCCAGACACCCTGCGGAGGAAGCGCATTTCGGCCACTTGTATCCGCGATCTTGTTCTTTCGGCAGTAGATCTGAATAGTCTGAATGAGGCAGTATAGTGACGTATTTGTGGTAGTGAAAACACTTTTGTAAAGAGATGAAGAGGAATAAAAAAAATAAGGAATGAGAATGAGGAAACTGTCTGGTGAATTTTATTAAATGATCTCAACAAAAGTATTTCTGCAGAAAGCTCAAATGTACGGACAGACATCAGTATGGTTTTATTCACATTACAGCATACAGTTTAGAGCAGTGGTTCCCAAAGTGTTTTTCTGGGGACCCACATTTTTAAAATGACAAACCATCGTGATGACCCAAATCACATTAGGCCTTATGTAACAATTTGTGCATAAATGAACATTTCTGACCATTTTTACTGCCATCTGCATCATCATATCATCTTGAATAGGTAAACCAGCCATTTCAACGTGATAGGCTATACATTTAAATTACAACTACATTGTATGGTTATTGAAAATATATACTGGACATATTTTAAATACTTTATAGATACGATCTAATCAGTGCTTTAGGAGGGGTGTGGTATCTCATTGTTTTTAATCTCCTCTTGTAACAATCACACAGTATAAATATGATCATTACCAAAAAATCACGGGAAGAATATGATCCTCTTTAAGAAAAACAGATGTGATTGATAAACAAGGACAATTAAATTAAACTGAAACAGCACCTTTATTCATGCAATACATGAAAGCAATACAGTAACCACGATTATCCGAACTTTCCCCCTTATGTAAATGAAAAGTCAAAAAGCGGTCCATTAAGTGCTTCCATAAACTTTCTCTCAACAGTGTGAAAGAACTTCCTGTGTCCACCACGGCCACTCCATGACTGCCTCTGATGGAGATTTCTCTTCCCCAAAGCAGGGTGAGCTGTGCCATCGGCCATGACAAACGTCTGGTCCCCAGCAGGGAGGAGGATTTCATTTACATGCATCATCTATGTAGCACTCGCCACATAATGGGATCACAAAGATCATTTATGTTATCTGGGTGACCTGTTGTATGAAAAAAACATTGGCCTTTGTTATTTTGGACATTCTTTATTTGCGTTGTGTTGATTCGCGAGTCAGCTGATTCCCAGCTGACCCACGGGTCACGTGACACGGCGCTATATGAAGAGCCAGGTAGTGGCGGCGAGGCTCTCAATCGCGACACTGAACAAGGTGAACTTGGGGAGTCTACGGTGGTTAAACTGGACCTCGAGGACTATGAGCACGAGTTGAAGGACCACAGTGAGACGCCACCGACACCGGAGTAACGAACCACTTCGCCAGAGCCAGAGTTGGCGTGCCCCGGTGAGAGCGAACCATTTTTTTATTATTATTTCATGTGCGCCGGCGCGTGGACTGGTGAGAGGCTTTTTTGGTGGTCCTGGACGGGTAGTTGGAATATACTCCAAGGATTACTCTATCGCCCCTCAGGGAGATGGGACGGATTTGCCTCGAACTGTGTATCGCAGTAGCTGCTGGCAGAGAGCATTGGACTAATAAGGTGCACAGGTGGAAGCACTTAATGGACTGCTTTTTGACTTTTCATTTACATAAGGGGGAAAGTTCGGTTAATTATGGTTACTGTATTGCTTTCATGTATTGCATATTAACCCTAAAGGTGCTGTTTCAGTTTAATTAAATTGTCCTTGTTTATCAATCACACCTGATTTTTCTTAGAGGATCATATTCTTCCCTTTGGTAATGATCATATTTATACTGTGTGATTGTTACACTCTTATCAAAATAACAACATTTTAAGTAGGCTACTTTATAAATGAGAAAATGTATTGAGTCTGAGTAAACAGCCACTGGTGTTCATATTTTTATTTGAGAACTTCAGTGAATTTAAATTAAACGGGCACACATCAGGTAAACAACACACATTTCAACTACTTAATATGAGACAAATTAAGTGCATTTTGTTGTAATTAGAAGACTCATATTTCCCTCTCGTCATTAAATCAAATAGAATATTGCTTGTTCTTTGCGTTCCAGTCAGGTGTACAAGAGGAGAGCCGCAACACCTATGGGGTGTAGCATTTATTCTATGGGCGGTGGCTAAGCTAACATTACCTGCAGCAGTCTGGTCCTTAGCTGGGTCTTGTCCCTGGTCTCTAGCTATGCCTTTCTTTTTTATTAGCCAGGCATCCATGTTTGTGTGACCACCTGCAAAATGTGTTCATTACTTTGGTAAACATTAACATATCAAAGAAAAGACATTAGTCAATGGCATATCTAAGCAAACAGCCTCTACTCTCTGCCTAAATAAAGTGAAAATTTTACAGCAGCCAGCATACCTTCAAAAGGTAAAGCTCACACGTCCTGCCGATAAGCGGCAGGCTGGTCTCCCATCCAGGTACTAACCAGGCCCTACCCTGCTTAGCTTCCTTGACATATTGCGCGTAGGGACGCTCTGTCTGGAGTAGACCGTGAGCCACAAGGATAGCTGCTACTGCACTATATATACTTGTCCACGTTTAATGCTAATTTGGTATGTTGTAACATAATAATAATTAATAATTGTTGTAACATAATGCTAATTCTGTATCTGACTTTTAAGAATATCGTCTTTGTCCACCGTAAATAGCTAGTTGTTGAATTAAAACCTGACAAGCGCAAGGGATCATGGGAAATCTTAAAGGCATTTTAATCGCTCAATGGCCGCCATCTATATGTTATACGTGTCTTGTTTGTACTGGCACAATATGTACCCCAGCACTGAAATTCATAAAATTAGAGACTGGAACTTGGCTGCTATCACTTCAACGTGGATTTACACGTCTAATCAGTCTATTATACTGTAGCGTTGCGTGTAGCTAGACGGACAACGGAGGAAGAATGACGAGGAGACAGAATCACGGTCGGAAGCTAAGTAGCCCCGATTTATCAACCTGGCCGGAGCGAATTGGACTACAGAGATCAAGTTAGCTTGCTGAAGTGTAACATTAGTACCCAGTAGCCACGTGTTCTAGTTTAAAGGCACGACAAGCAATCATTTGTTAGCTCAGGATAGCTGCCCTGCTAAACGATCAGTTAGCATGTTTTGTTTTTCTTAGAAAATAGAAGCTACATTAATGAGCATCAGAATCAGTATGATAAGGCTATGATCATTAATTCTAGACACCACATTAATTAAACGTACAAAGATGATAAAAATAATGGTGAAATGATCTGTGTCTGTCAGCCACATTAAATCAGCAGAAGCCTACAGTCTGCAGTGAAGGCTGTTTAGTAGCTGTTTTTGTGTGCTGTCTGAATGTATCCTTGCAGATGCTGAGCAGGTATTTCTCTCTGGTCCAGTTTACCATCACAGGTACAGTAAGAGTAGAGAATGACTTTTCTTTTTTACACAGTTCAATAAACTCTTATATCAACTATTTACTGATATTAGGTAATGCCTTAATTACGGACAAGCCTGCTAATGTTAATTAATGTACCTTTTTTTTAGTGTTGCCATAAATCAGCAGTGATTATGTTGTCTTTTTACCATTTAAGTGAAGTGAAGGAGTTTGGCAGAAGAATTGAATGTCAATTGAGGAAAGGAGGGAGACCACTCAATCGGTAGGTCGTGTTGTTATCTTCACACTCTGGGGTTTGAACATTGAAGGCTCAGGAAAAGTCAAACATTATTAACACGTTTCCATGATGTTTTCTTGGATCTCTCTCTCTCTCTCTCTCTCTCTCTCTCTCTGTGTTTTTGCCATTTGAAGATGAGGTGCAGCATCAGGGCAACATTGTGTGTGTGTGTGTGTGTGTCTGTGTGTGTGTGTGTGTCTGTGTCTGTCTGTCTGTCTGTGTGTGTGTGTGTGTGTGTCTGTGTGTGTGTGTGTGTGTCTGTGTGTGTGTGTGTGTGTGTGTGTGTGTGTGTGTGTGTGTCTGTGTCTGTCTGTCTGTCTGCGTGTGTGTGTGTGTGTGTCTGTGTGTGTGTGTGTGTGTGTCTGTGTGTGTGTGTGTGTCTGTGTGTGTGTGTGTGTGTGTGTGTGTCTGTGTGTGTGTGTGTGTGTGTCTGTGTGTGTGTCTGTGTGTGTGTGTGTGTGTGTCTGTGTGTGTGTGTGTGTCTGTGTGTGTGTGTGTGTGTGTGTGTGTCTGTGTGTGTGTGTGTGTGTGTGTCTGTGTGTGTGTCTGTGGCAATCCGGTGTCATTACCAGACCAGATAAAATATATAATGTCTCCGGCGAGTTCTGGATCCTAATCAGATGCCTGAACCACCTCGACTGGCTCCTTTTGACGCTAAGGAGCAGCATGTCGTGTTCATAATTTATTTGTAGAATAATGCTCTTGTTGATAAAATCATTTTCATATTGCTTAGTGAAATTTTGTTTAAAAACAAACAAACAAAAACCTTGAAGTCAGCTATTGTTCTTATATTAATAGAAATAATCACAGACAGCAAAAAAAGTCATTTACAAAGACTCAGGTTGTGATCGAAATATAGAGAGAATTGAAATTCAAAACATATATTTTTAATAATAGCAGAAATGATGAAATATTCTATAGTTTTGCACTGTACACTGATCCTTCTGAGATTACCATCACTTAACCCTGAAGCTGGATTTTCTGAGATGCAGCCTCACACAGCTGTAAATGAAGTTGTTCAGTGACTTATATAGGTGGGATAAACCTTTAAATCTATCATTAGGGAGAAATAAAGTAGTATCCGACATGTCCACTGTCAGCCTCCCGCTCTGCCTGACCCTTTCTTCACTCGCAAGCTATTCCTTTGGATGCCACACCGTATCTGGCGTGTACAGCCGCAATGCCCCCAGCCTTTGTGTTCAGGGCTCAGAGGGCCTGTCTGCCATGGCAGACGGTCTGATGAGGCGGTACCGGCTCGCAGGGGTACCCCCTCCACTGGTGATCTACGTGGACCGTGACTGCTGCAACAGAGACGGCGTGTCGAAGACAGCTGCCTTGTTTCATGTAAACGGATCATGTAATCTAATGTCACTCTCACACAAAAGTATTTAGACCAAAGCTACAATAGTTTTTTTTCCAGATGATTACAACATATCTCCAAAATGAAATCTATTCCAATCTTAAAATCTGATGAGAAAATAACCAGACTGATAATATGTTTACATATTCTCCATTTCACGGGAATGGGGGCAGCTTGTGGTTCGTCTCCACATTTGGCAACTGATGCGCCGCTTTGCGACGAGCGTCACCACAGAGAGCCACGAGCTGTATCCCAGCTTCATGAGGCAGCTGTCGCACTGTATCTTTGAGGTGGACCCAGGAGATGCCCGTCGTCTCGTGGAGGCTAAGCGGACACAGCTGGAGCTTCAGCACAGGATGGTCGGCCTGACTGACGCTGAAGTGACCAGAAGGATCACCGAGCAGGAGTGGAGGCTCCACTGCCGGAGGCGGACGCGTGGGGCAGAGGAGACAGCCATCGCCATTCGGGATCTCCTGTAGACATTTGGCGGGGCATAAAAAAAATACCTCCTGTCCCGGGAAGGCGAGTCTACAACGGTAAGAGTCATTTTAAATAGATCTATTTCTTCTAGTTAATATCTGCTGCATATTAACCCTCACTGTACCCTCCATGACTGTCTTTTAGTTGTCGTCTTGAAGAGAAATCTGGGCTTGCAAGCTGGCCCAGCACCAGCCGCCTGGTGGAGGCCATTTGTACCAAACTCTGCCATCTCCACCCCGTGGCCACGCGGACCGGAGGGATCACGAAGACCCGGTGGTCCCTCATCCTCTCCGACGACGTGGCCATTAGAGATGCTGTTGTGTCCAGCCCAAGGCTGATGGCTGACACCGAGATTCAGCTGTTTGAGCTGAACCAAAAGACCCTGTCCCAGTGGTGAGTTTTACTTTAATCTTTTTAAAGGGGTAGTTAACTCATTCTATCCATTTTTTATCCAATTACACATAGTCATCATGTCCTGACAGTTAAACGAGCGTTTCAATAATACAACATGAACAAAGTGACAAATGTAAACTGATAGAAATTCTGTTTTTGTCTTGGAGGTTCTCTAAACGACAGAAGGAGAGAGAGGAATGTCCTGGAGCAGGGAGCAGGAATTGTTCCTGCTCCAGCTTTTGCTGGTCAGGCTGTCCCTCCAGCTAAAGACCTGTCCTTTGTACAGGTGGGGCAAGGACAGCCCTTTGATTATGGAGACCCCCAGGAGCAGCCAGGACCTTCCAGCAGCGGTCTTCCTCCCCCTCCTCACCGGTCCCTCTGTCCGCCACTCTTCCTGCTCCAGTGCTGCAAGCCGGCGCCCCTGCTGCTCTGCCCACTCTTAGTGGACCACAGCGTGTGCCAAGAACCACGGCCTACAGGAGGAGGAAGGCGACTGAGGCTTCTGCCGCCGCCGCCAGTGTGATAGTGCCCGGTGGAAAAAAATGCCGGGCAACATCGCAGTACATCTGCAGCAAGTGTGACCAGCCGAAGAGGATCGACACCGGTCACACTCGCATCGCAGATGTATCCTATTGTGCAGCTGTCGGCGGGATGACTGTGGAGGAGTGGAGGAATGAGATGAGGAACATTAAGAAAAAAAAGCACCTAGTGATGTGTACAATTTTAAAAAAGGAATACATTTTTTTACCATATATATACAGTTTATATATATACACACACCAGCAGAAAAGTAAAGCACACACACATTTCAGAAGTTGAGAGATGGAGGAAAAAGTATGAGATTTCCACTAATTCTCTCTATCTTCCTTTTTCCGAGGTAACCTGACTCGTCAGAAAACCAGGGATCTGGATCTGGACTCGGTTCGGCCTCCTCCACATGTGTCAGTTCTAAATTTAAGAAGACCAAATGTTCCTGTCACACCTGAAGATTCCACCAGTGCTCCGCATCAAAGCGGCCCATCAGCTCCCCCTCCATAAGCAGAAAACCTGCCATCTCTGCTACCTGTAAAGATAAGTTCATTGATAATGGAATGTACTGTTCATGAATCAGATGAGTACGATGCAACTACACACATTCCACCCCATGCTAGACCAGAACCTCTGCCAGCATTGTCAGTAGAGTTTGTCGAATCTAATGTGTTGCAAAATAATCAGAATGTGAATAAAGATATTGTAACACAAGTCACTAGTCAATCAACCACCTTGAAGATAGTAACTACAGGCACTTCAACTAAAGTACTTACAATCGTCCCAACTACCGAAACAGTAATTAACCCCACTACTCATAAAGCTGTAATCTCAGAGTCAAAGACAGTCGTTACAACCCAGATTCAAACATCTCCAACAACAACCACCACTCCAACCCCTACTTTAAACACTACTCTAACAACTCCTGGCCCAGTAGTTCATTTAATTACCACTACAGCATCTGAAAGAAATACTCCTAAAATTACAGCTGACCAAAATGAGAGGAATAAAACCCTAGCCTTAGATATAGGGACGAGAACTGAGCAGAGTACGACCACGACTGATAAATTGACCACTAGAGTAGTCACTACAAGTTTGACCGCTTTAAGTACGACTTTGTCTGTTAATGGAACAAATAAAGACTATCTATATGACCTGTATAATGAGGATGAAGCACTTGAAGATTTAGCATTAGAACAGCATGTGGGACAGTATTCAGAGAGGTATAAATCAAATCAGAGAAGCTTCCAAACTATAGATAACACAAACTGGGAGAGAGCTTATTTTGATTGATTTATTTAACCTTTATTTATACAGGTAATCCCATTGAGACACGAGGTCTCATTCTCAAGAGAGACCTGTTTCACACACATACAATAACAAGTAGTTACAGACAGATCAATCAATACATTCAACAATTCAAAAGTGCAAAGCGGAAGCAGCTGGAAGACTGTAATTAGTAAAAATACTACAAACAGGAACAAATTTCCGTAGCTTTTTCCAACGTCCTTAAAACAAGTTTAAAATCCCTGAGTGGGATCAAGCTGGACAGCTTCAGATCCTGCTGTAATGTATTCCAGGTTGAAGGTGCAGAGTCTGAAAAGGCCTTTCATAATGGGTGGTATAAATGGGCGTGGTACACTGTAAGGGAGATGACTTCTAATGAGTGCATTTTTTGTGCAGAGGCACCGACAACTTTACCTACAGTAATTCCAGAGAAATACACTTTTGAAGAGTGCGCCAAGGCACAACAAAGGGAGTGTAGAGAAGGAAGATTCATTCCTAACTACAGTTTAGTTAGAATCTTCTCCTTGCCTCCATGTGGTGTCCAATGTAGACTAATCTACGGTTCGAGAAATGCCCATAATCTGCTTGGACCATATAGTCCTCTTCATAGGTCATGTGCTAGATTCCAGATTACCCAAACATCCCAAAATGAACCCCCTACTGATTATAAAATAGATAGGTTAGCTGATTATGAGTGCTTCACAGCGGAGGATTTTCAGTTCCCAGTAAAGAATGGTGAGGATGTGGGGAATGTTTCAGTTTACTGTAGAAGAACATGGGTATTGTCCTGGTTTCCACATGCTAATATGACACCTATTTTTATTAAGAGACCTGTATGGAATGAAAATCCAATTGTAAAGATCAGACATGTCATAATATAACCATGACCGTTCCTATCCTTCAACTTCTGAGTGAACAGAAGACTGCAATAGCAGATAGTTACTGGATGTGTGGAGACGATGTGTTACTAAATACTATTCCACCGAGATGGATCGGCCTGTGTGCTTTGGTGAGAATGAAACTATCAGTGCAAGTAGTGTACAGAGGAGTACAAACCATAGTTGGTGTTAATGAGCCTCCAGATAGCATCCACAGAGTTAAAAGACTATGGTCCAGAAACCAGAGAACATTTAGATATGATAAATCAACCACAAGGAATACCTGAAGAATTCAAAGCAAGAAATGAGATTAAAGCGGGAGTAGAATCTATACTTCTCTGGATTACAATTAATAAAAATGTTGAATGGATAAATGACATTTATTATAACCAACAGAGATTCATCAATTACACTAATGAGGCCCTTAAGGCGTCAGGTGTACAGCTGCATGAAACAAGTCGGATGGCATGGCAGAATAGACAAACTTTCAATTGGATTTTGGCTGAAAAGGGAGGAGTATGTCTAATGTTCGGAGAATATTGTTGTACATTCATACCCAATGATACTGCACCTGATGGAACATTTTCCGTAGCAATAGATAAAATTCGGGGGTTTGAGGCAGGAGCTTAGAGAGAATGCTGGCAGGGATTACTGGTCATGGGATTGGCTAGACAAAGCTTTGTGAAAATAGGCATCAGTTTTGTTAAAAATAGGAATCAGTGCATTAATAGTTCTGATTGTAGTTTTTCTATTGGCATGTTGCATCGTACCCGTGTTGAGGAGGCAATGTCTGAAGGCCATGGACAAACAGATGGATGCTAAGGCTGGCTTTCAAATGGCTCAGGTGATGGACTTGATGACAAATGAGAGAATGGCTGAAATGGTGATCCGACAACCTGATTTGTTCCCTATCCCTAACTTCCTGGAGGACTTTGATGATGCTCCTATGGGATAAAAGATTCAGGAAAAGAGACACATGGACTTTGTGGTGTCACCATATGTCATATGTTTTTGCTTTGACATTGAAATAGTTGTCATTTCATGTTAATCTGCATTCAAAGATCAGCTAAGGTTTAAAGGGTATCTACATTAAATCAACATACGCTAAGTAATCAAGTTCAAGCAGCTCATATTTTGCATTTCCATATTCATTTTACAGCTTCATTTAAAGTTCCAATTACAATTCAGTTCAGACTATGTTGCATATTCATGTTAAGGGTACTCACTTAATCATTTTAATCATTTTAAATGTGCATTTATTGTTGGTTATGATTTCTAAAGGTTACATAACATATGTATTAATTTTAAAGAATCATTTTACATATTCATTTGAGTTTTAGTCATAAAGTTAATAAGTTCATGTTCATAGAATATACAGGTTCATTGCATGTCAGAAGGCCGTCGCTCTAACGGGAAGAGGACAATAAAGAACTTTCCCTGCTGATGAGAATGAATGCAGTCAAGCAGGGTTTTGTTTTTAATGTTTTTTTAATGTTTATTACAGCAACTTAAAGGCAGTTTTTTGGGAGTTTTTACTCCCAGAGGGGGGATATGTAGAGAGTTTTACTTGTATTGACACGATGGTTCAAGAAGTTCTTGTTTGAACTCTCAATCCTTCAATAACATGTTGTTCTAACCACACAAATGAAGATATGATAAGATATGTTGTTGTAACCTTCTGTGGAAGATATGCAGACCAGTCATGGAGCCAGAGTGATATGTAAACCATGAGTGTGTACTGCTGACCAAAGAGACCGTGACGTGTGTATTGATGGGTATAAAACTGCAGCAGAGTCACTATTGTGTTGATCATGTCATGTTTGGAAGATGATGTTGAACTGACAGTAAATGATCCCATCGACTGCAAACCAAAGTCTCCTCGTATTTCTTTGACTTTCTGCCACAACAATCGGTCACAAGATTTGAGATCCCTGTTCATAATATCAGTCACAGGGTTCACAACATGGACTCAAATGATTCATTTCAAAGATGACACCCTGCAGACATTATGTAACATTTATTTAAAGGTATATTATACAGAATATTGCTACAAAAACAAAACAATGCATAGTCTATGCATAAATCCATCCATTTTCTTCCCCCTATCTGGGGTTGGGTAGCAGTGGCAGAAGGCTAAGCACTGGGTCTATGAGCAAAAACGTTATGTGGCCCTTTCAAGTTCCTTATTTGTGCCACTTCCTGTCCTCCTTAAATTTAAGATACAACTTTGGGATTTGCAGTTTTGCTTGGCATCATAACTGAAAGATAAACATCCATAAGCAGGTGAATAGATGACCCAACTTTCAAAGAAATTTTATAATAGATTCTATATTAAAACTATAACGATCCAAACAGTAAATCTAGCCTTGCAATAGTAATAATAATAAAATAAGTCCTTCATAATTACAGCAATACTACAATGTGCTGCTGGTCAGTCATGTTTCTGGCATGTTTTACATTTCAGTTGCTAAAATTAATTTCCCCCAGTAGATGTCACTGCTGTACCATGTGGTAAAAGAGACCTTGACTAATGCATCAAGTTATACTAAACATCATATAATAAATACACCACATAAGCAGGTGATGTTTACCTGGCTGCAGCAAAATCCATTTTGATGAATGACGTATCAACTCTTTGTCCCTGCAGGCCTTCACTGAGAAACAAATGACATTCATTTTGTGCACACTTTGGACAACTGTGGCTTGTGTAAAGTGAATTTACGTGACGCTAACATAAATTCAGTTACATTTGCAGTTCTTGGCAGCTCTGATTTTCTCTATGCAGTGGAAATGCAGTGAAGGAGATCTTTCTTTTGCCAGTTAAGGTGACAGCAGAGGTTCATCTGCTTGCCTTTGGGGTTTCTCTCATTGGCTCTACTTGAGGGGTCAGCATGGGGAGGGAAGGAAGGGGAGGGGGGGGTTCACATCCACTTTAATGATCACTGTTGTTTTACCCTTGAAAGGGTGACATACTGTATTCATGAGTGTTTTTAATTTCACAGCTCAAACAGCCATTGACTCCACAGAGCTCTGGCAGATCAAACCTTGTTCACATAAAACCACAAACTTACCTGAAGCACTTTTTGATAGTGTCGTGTTACATTCGAAGAAAAGCCACATTGATGAATTGTTCATGTTTGTTTCGTGGTTGAGTGTGGCATTAGTGCAGGCTTGTGAAACAAGATCCTCTGTAAAAACTTAGGTTGTTTTCAGTTGATCCAGAGTTCCCATTTTAGGTTGATAGGAAATCTGAATCCACACATATTCCTCGTTCATCCAGCCATGTGAATACTTTTCTTTTAGAGTTCGTCCTCTTTACAGCTGTTGGTCCATCAGAGTGGACGTTTAGGAAAGCTTGGATCAATGAGACCACTATAATATCAGAGAGGAGTTTTCCTGATCTCAGTCAAGTGAAGGAGAAATGTTGCTGTTCTTGAGTTTGTAACCTAGTCATACCTGATCACAACTCCACATTGCCATCTGGTGACCATGGAAGTTTGGTTTGCTGGGTGTGTTGCTGTCAAACTCTTTGTATTCATCCAACATTAAGGACTTTTCAGTCTGAAGGTTTCATATTCTCAACACACTGTTACCGCTAGTCCTGCTATACAATACACTGATGAATAGAAGTGAAATGTTTGTTAACACTTTCAGGAAGCAACGCCGGCCATTTACCTGCTCTAGAGAATTAGTTATGTGCTGTCATAATGTCCTCACCTGTCATTGAAAAGAAACAGCACAGTTTCAGTGGTAGTGAAGACCTGGTGATTCCTATGAGAGGAGGCTCTGTCTTTTCAAAGGGGACAAGTAAAAATGGACCCCCAGATGTATGAGTTCTGGATGATTGTGGGTCTCTTAGTAACTGAGATCATCACTTACTGGTACTTATGGAATCACAATGTTGTTGAAAGTCAGTCATTTTATGTGTTCATTGGACTAACCTGAGGATTCCCCTCAACCTGATCAGAGCTGTAACCTGTAATATTAGGACCGGCACAGAACCAACCAAACAACTGTCCCACGGGATTCGTGGGAGTTCATTCAACTTACTGTATCACTTCTGGTTACAACCTTGGCTAATCTGCCGTTCAGTGAGCAAAAAGTGAGTGCATACTACTCTGTAATGGTTGCTTATTTGTATGATGGGAACGCCACCCTTTAGTCAATGGTAGAAAACATTTCTAGTGTGTATTTCAATGATTGAAAGTCCATTTTTACAATTTTTGTGAATGGTTCAAGGCCACTTAAGTTTAGTGCATGATTTAAAACAAAACACACACCAAGGGAGAAGGATGAAAGCCTCTACCTGTTTTAAAACATTAAATTAGTATGAGAAGAAAACAAATACTAAAGTGAAATAGCTGAAAGGTGAAACTTTATGTACTGTGCACCAAGAGCAACCCATGAAATCTGTCTGACTGAGAAAAGAGAAGACGAAGGCCTTCTGTGAACTGTATAAGAGTTAATGAATTAAATCTTGTAAAATTGTCCTCAGCTTTCTTGTGGTGCATGTCTTTGTGTCTTTCATTTAGTCTTTAACCATTTGAGAGGTTGAATCTGAAGCAACTGGACTTCTGTTTAGCATTTGAGAGGAACCTCCATATATTAATTTCACAATGTGTAATATTCAAGTTTAAAATAAGAGTGGAGCATAACCTTTATAAATGGAATTTCTGAAGATAATTTCTGAATCCACACAATAGCAGCTAGATTAATATCACAATGGGGCAGGGCGGATCCGGGGGCGGGGCCAGAGGGGCACTGGCCCCAGCTGAAACCTGATTGGCCCCTGAAGTGCCCTTGTCCTGTCACTTGTCTGTTTACAACTTCAATACTTGACTGTGTCAAGTTTTTCTCCTCTAAACTGTTGTGTATGCTGTAATATAGTTTATAAGTATTTTATTTCATGTAAAAAAAAAGAAAATTTTAAATTTTTTTATGAATTACATAATTTGAAAAAGTGTGTGTTATTTTTGTTTATGCATGCTAGTTTAAAATTCAATAATTGCTACATTTTTTTGATGTACAAAATGCACTTGAAAAAGGCACAATTTGCATAATATATTTGATTATGTGTGTCTTTTCTAAAAGCTATGGAGCCAACAGCAAACAATGAATGACTGGTGAAATATTCTGTGTATACATCTTACTGACTAAGGAAATGTGCATGAATGTTGGACATATAGTTGACCCCTCTGTAAAACATGTGGCCCCTCTATGGCCCCTGATTATTTTAGATCTGCCACTGATCAATCTGATAGGGGAAATCAATCAATCAATCTGATAGGTGAAATCAAGCAATCTGATAGGTGAAATCAAGCAATCTGATAGGTGAAATCAAGCAATCTGATAGGGGATATCAATCAATACCTGCTTTTGTGATGTTGTTGAGCTTCCTAAAGTCTGTGCAGAAGCGATCTGAACCATCAGACGCAACAGAAAGGAGGCAAGTGAACTCCAGGAACTACTGCTAGGTTCTGCAATACCATGTGTCAGCATATAGTCAAGCTGCTTTTGGAAGCGACGCCGTTTCTCAGGATTAACCCTGTAGGGGTGCTGCTTAATAGGGGACGCGCCCCCCACGTCGATGTCATGTTGTAACACATGAGTTTGGGACGGTACATCAGAAAACAGAGAGCGATGTGTGTTAACAAGATCAACCAGATCCACTCTTTGTGAGTCAGTCAAATGTGCAAAACAAGAATCAAGTTTAGAGAGAACCTCAGAGGTTTTTAAGCGGCCTTGTACTAAGGCCTCGGATGGCCCTTCAACGCCACACGTTTCAGCACTGGACAGCTCCCCAGAGAGATTCACCTTTTCAGCACTGGACAGTGACACGGGCGCAGCAGGTGACAGCGCGGAGGGGGCTGCCACCAGAGCAGACAACACCAGGGCTGCTTTGGCTTCCTCGCGCTCATGATAGGGCTTTAACATATTAATGTGACACAGTCTGCTGCGACGTACGCGACCCGGTGTGGCGACGACATAGTCACAGTCACTGATTTTTTTCTCCACCACGTATGGACCGCTGTAACGAGCCTGCAGACTGGCCCCAGGAATGGGCAGGAAAACTAAAACCTTATCACCTGGTTCAAACTGTCGGTTTTTGGCGTTTTTGTCATACCAGAATTTCATTTTTGACTGGGACACAGCAAGATTCTGCTTGGCCAATTCACAGGCCCGATGGAGTTTAAAGCGGAAATTACTGACATAGTCGAGAATGTTCTGTGGTGCATCATCGCGAAGCCATTTTTCCCTTAACAGTTTAATTAAGAGGGCCGCGCACACTGTGAGCGAACACAAGCTCCGCTGGACTGAAGCCAATCGACTCCCGAACCACTTCACGAGCAGCGAACAGCAACAGATGAACACCCTCATCCCAGTCTTTGTCAAACTCAAGGCAGTATGCTCGGAGCGTGCTCTTAAGGGTTTGATGAAATCTCTCCAGCGCGCCTTGACTTTCTGGGTGGTATGCGCTGGAGTAACAATGAGAGACATTAAGCTGTTTCAGTACCTGCGAGAACACACGTGACATCAAATTGGACCCTCGGTCAGTCTGAACGACCCTAGGCAAGCCAAATACGGAAAAGAATTTCACCAGTGCTTTTACAACCGCGGGAGCAGTAATTTTACGCATGGGGATTGCCTCAGGAAACCGAGTTGACGCGCACAGAACAGTTAACAGGAACCTATGCCCAGCTTTGGTGCGTGGCAACGGGCCAACGCAGTCAACCAAAACATGGTCAAAAGGCTCATCCACAGCTGGAATAGGATGTAACTACGGCGGAATTATTTGATTTGGTTTACCTGATATCTGACACACGTGGCAAGATTTACAAAATTGCTTCACTTGGCGTTTTAATCCTGGCCAGAAGAAATGGCGCAGAATACGTTGGTAGGTTTTATTAATTCCTAAATGACCAGCCAATTTCAGGACGGTATTTCTGTGGAACCACAATTTGAGTCACGATGCTCCAGTCATCCGGTGTGGATGCAAATTGTGGAGTCCACTTGCGCAAGAGGATATCATTTTTACAAAAGTAACCAGAAGCTATGTTTGCAATCTCCTCATCAGACACAACAAGTTCGAACAGGGAAGCAAGTGAGGGATCACGACTCTGCTCTACAACAAGATGCTCACGTGACAGGTGCACATCATCAAGGCTTTCCCTCTTCCTGTCAGGCACCGTGACAGGTGGAGAATGCAGGAGGACGCCTCCATCTGACTCCTCTGAAGTGGAAGAGAGAGGAGGGAAAGATTTTACATCTCCTGAATCAGAGTTAAATGAGGATGTTTAAATGCACAACTCTAGGTTAGCCATGAAGCTATCCTCCAGATCATCACATTCAACATTTGAACACTTTGCTTGAGGATATTTTCTCTCAAGTTCATCGGGTCCCTTAGAAACAATGGGAACAGCTGTGACCTCGGGGTTTGCTAAGGTTTTTCCCCCAGCTAAGTCATTTCCCAAAAGCAGATGAACCCCTTTAATTGGAAAAGCAGGGCAGGCTGCAACCACAACATTACCAGACAGCAGGTCTGATTCCAGCTCAATGCGGTGCAGTGGTACATCAACAAAATTCATACCAAAACCCTGTACAGGTTCACTGACATTAAGAGAGCTTTTCTCGGACAAAGGCAACACACTCTGGAGAATAATGGACCTAGACGCTGCAGTGTCCCGCAAAATAGTCACGGGCACTTTGACGTCACCCTCGGATATGGAAACACTGCCTTTCATAATAAAAGGGGCGTAAATATCCAACTCTGCCGCTTCCTCCTCAGATGAGCAGGGGACTGGAGCTTTAACTAATGCAACTGTTTTGGAGATGAGCTCTTTTTATTCAACAAGAAACAGTTACTTACTATGTGGCCACGCATCTTGCAGTACGCACAGAAAGGCCGTACTTTACCAGCTCCGTTATCCCTATAGGACCTGTGTCCAACTCACCAGCGGACCTAGGAGGGCGGAACACAGAGGGGCTCCGCTGAGGCATTTGAGGTTGCTTCTCAAAAGTATCTCTGTGAGTGAGAACATACTCATCAGCAAGCACAGCTGCTTGAGACACTTTAGTGACTTTCTGTTCATTAATATATGTTGCAATCCTCTCTGGTACACAATTTTTTAAATCCTCCATAATAATCAAATCTTGCAACTGCTCAAAAGAAGTTACATTCTGTGCCAAACACCAACGATCAAAAAGGGCCTCTTTTTCGTGTCCAAATTCAACAAAACTGAGGTTTTCCGTTTTTTTAAAACGGCGTAATTTTTGTCGATATGCCTCAGGTATCAAGTCATAGGCCCTGAGCACCGCCGCCTTCACGGTCTCATAAGTAAGACTCAGCTCCGGCGACAGGGTAGCATATACCTCCGGGGCTTTGCCTCTGAAAACACATTGTAGTAAGAGGGGCCAGACCTCTTTCGGCCATTTCAATGTCGAAGCCACCCGTTCAAAGAGGACAAAGTATTTGTCCACATCTTTCTCAGAGAATGGTGGTATCAGACTTGCACTTAATATCAAAATGAGAAGGGTTGGATAAATCAGAGGTATTGCTGAGTTCAAGCCCCCTCAAACGGAGTATTTCCCTTTTGGTTTCCTCTTCCATTCTACGGAGCTCAAACTCAAGTTTTCTCTCTAAGCAACACTTGATTATTCAGTTCTTTCTCTTTAAGTGCTAAACGGCGCATTTCAACCTCCAGCTCTAGCTGGCGGAGCCCGTAATCAGACATCTCTGTTACCTGCGCCTGAGCGACAGGATCGGGACTAAGGGGAGCCAAAATACCCCTATTAGAAAGCGCATCATGTAACTCGGACTTGATCGATTTCTTTTTTAATTGTTTGGACACACACAGAAAAATGAGCAGCGATCTTTAGTAGGTGCTCTTTAGTGCAGCGATTAAGCGCGTCAAGGCTCGGCTGATCCACAAAGTCATCCAAACTGAACTCCATTATTTTTTTTATCATTTTATTTTTTGCTTAATTAAATACAGGGAGATCGAATCAGAGAAAAATTATGGAGAACAAAAACAAAAGTTCCTCAATCATCCATCCAGCAAACACTCGGCAGCATCAATTGAACGGTGGCAGCATCAATTATTTACAATAGTCAGTCCGACTAGAATTGCGGCTTGAAAATGTTTTCTAAATTAAAGTAGTTGAATTAATATCAACCACTGTTACAAAAACATCAATTAACAAGCGGAACATGAAACCCACACCATGTAGCAGCCACAGTGTTCCAAATAGAAAAGGAGTAACACCTGTGTGCAATTCACTGAGAAACAATGACGTCAGAGTAATCAGTGAGAAAACATGGGAATTAGAAGCCGTTTAGGACGAGGCCCAGCATATGACCACATCAGGTACTTAATTAGGGCAATACGACACGTCCAAAGTTGTGACAAGCCCACAAACAGGACTCACACTTATCAATCGGACGAGCCCCCAAATATGTTGCGGTCCCCATTTAACTGTGGCTCAGAGGAATCCATAACATATGAAAAGGATGCCAACCGTGCTGCAGTTTAACATAAGCTTTAAAACGATAATACTCACAACCAAGACAAATACAGGAGAGATGGGAGCCCTGGCCAAAACAAACAAAAGAGGGAGAAGGCGTCAGACTAACCTCGCAATGGGCCGTCGAATCCGGACCTCTCCCCTAACCTAAGTTCAAACAGTCTATCTATAGGAAAATAAAAGCACGAAGAATAGGACTACCAGTGACTCCCAACTCAACTTGATACTACATTAAACTCAGGAGTGTCAAAGGAGAACAAAACGCTCTTCCTGCTGGAGGATGAGAGAGAATTTGCGGCTCCGCCTCCTCCGCCTTTATAGTAAACAGGTGCGCCTCCAGCCAATCCGCACTGAGTGAGGAGGAGAGAGAGAGAGAGAGAGCAGACATTATTTACAGGTAAAAACATGAATGAAAGGTGGGAGGCGTGTGCTCGCGCAGCGGCACGCGGCAGTGCGCGTAAAAGCACCTAATTCTTAGAAATATTTGGTTTGATACACAATGTCTTACTAAGATGTTGAGCCACCAGAACAGCTACTGTATGATGTTGCTTCTGACTCCCTCAAATGTTGATGATTCACATCATTTTATTCATTAAATCTATTTTAAATGGTTGAACACAACCATCAATCTCTTCAGTGACGCTCATGTTCTCCAGGGAATCGTCTGCATTCTGATTTTTTTCTCTAATTTCTCGGTAGACGATTAGACATTCGAATAAGGACAGTACTATATTGTTTTCTTTGCCAGCATCTGACACAGCACTGTAATTCATGTACATGATGCATATCGCCAGTTTATGGCAGGGCCACATAGAAAGACAAACAACCATTCACACTCACACTCACATTCACACCTACAGGCAATTTTAGAGTGACAAATTCAACTATCCTGCACATTTTTGGTGGTGGGAGGAAGCCTGAGAACCTGGAGGGAACCCACACAGACACAGGGAGAACATGCAAATTCCACACAGAAAAGTCCCAGGTCCCAAGGTGGATTTGAACCGAGGACCTTCTTGCTGTGAGGTAGCAGCGCTACCCACTGCGCCACTGGGATCAATTTCCTGTCACATTAATTATGTCTGTGAATTCAGTCACCTGCATCCACAGCAAAGTCTTTACACCGATTAACTTGAACTTTTGAAGGCTAGCTCTAAGTTCTCCTGCACCTCTCCACAAAAATTCATCGAAATCTGATCGAAACCTGTTGAGTTATCCTGCTTACAAACACACTCACAGACAAACAAGCGGCAGCGATCACAAAACCACCTCCTAACAAATATGACCCAGCCATCCAAACAAGATGCCGGCTCAAAAAATTAAGATGTCAGTGTTTTAAATGAATTGATGTCTTTGTCTAAAACAATCTGCGCCAACAAATTCATAGTAGAATGACAACCTCGTTTTTCTGACCGTAGTGAAGCAGACAACCTAGTTTTGAGATGAGATCATGTTTAGTACATTTGATTGATACTTGATTTCTTACTTTAGATGCAGGGAGAAGGTTACGTCACTTCTCTTCACCAAGAAAGCAGCCATGGAGCAGCCATGACCATCCAAAACCAGCTCACATTTGATTGTGAACAGGACAAAGAGGCGCTCAAACAGAAAGATGAGGAGATTGTCCAGCTTGAGTGCAGCCTTTATGATGTGCTCCACGAGAAACAGCTCTCCAAACAACAGAAGGTGTCCGAGCTGTGGGCAACCTGGCAGACGAGGGCACGTATGGAGGAGGAGGGACAGAAAGAGGTGCAAGACCTTCTCAAGAAGAAGGAAAAGGCTCAGGAATTGGAGAAAACCAAGCTACAGGTAAGATGCCTCAGCTCATACTTTACTTGCTAACTTATTTCAGAAGACCTCAGAACATAGTCAAGTCAAGTCAAGTCACATTTGTTTATATAGCACATTAAAACACTGCACTGAGTTGACCAAAGTGCTTTACAGTAAATAACAAAATAAAAACCATAAGTTTTATAAGACATGAAATCATATTAAGAAAACACTTAAGAAAACAGATAAAACAATTAACCACATTTAGACTGATACATATTACAAGTGGTCATTACTGGTAAAAAGGGGTGAAATAATTAAGTGTGGCCAGGAAAAGCTCAGCCTAGGTGCAGTTTGAACTTGAAGCTTAGTTTCTACTAAACTAACCAGAATGTCTAACTTTGTGACACACAGAAAGCTCTGCAGGAGAGCAAGTCAGCAAGCAGCTGGCTGAGAAAGAGGAGCGTCATCAACTTGAGCTCTCCGAGACAGCGGAGAAATTCAGGAGGCAACTCGCTGATCAGGCGGAGAAGTTCCGACAGGAATTCTCCACGAGGGAAGAGATCTTCCTGAAGAAAGTCTCCGAGAATCTCGAGAGTCTCTGGTGTATACATGTAGAGGAAGATGAGGATGATGATGTTGAGATGTGTTGGGATGGGAACCACAGTACGCTTGTTGTTACCAACGAAAGCAACACGGCCTGGAATATGTGCAAGGAGCAAGACACATTTCTACAGCAGTCTGATGCTGTCTGGATGAGGCATCCGTCCGTCCGTCCATCCGTCCATCCATTTTCTTCCACTTATCCGGGTCCTCAGCTGACTCCTCTCAATGTGGAGGAGCAGCGGCTCCACTCTGAGCCCCTCCCGAATGACTGAGCTCCTCACCCTTTCTCTAAGGGTGAGCCCAGACACCCTGCGGAGGAAGCGCATTTCGGCCACTTGTATCCGCGATCTTGTTCTTTCGGCAGTAGATCTGAATAGTCTGAATGAGGCAGTATAGTGACGTATTTGTGGTAGTGAAAACACTTTTGTAAAGAGATGAAGAGGAATAAAAAAAATAAGGAATGAGAATGAGGAAACTGTCTGGTGAATTTTATTAAATGATCTCAACAAAAGTATTTCTGCAGAAAGCTCAAATGTACGGACAGACATCAGTATGGTTTTATTCACATTACAGCATACAGTTTAGAGCAGTGGTTCCCAAAGTGTTTTTCTGGGGACCCACATTTTTAAAATGACAAACCATCGTGATGACCCAAATCACATTAGGCCTTATGTAACAATTTGTGCATAAATGAACATTTCTGACCATTTTTACTGCCATCTGCATCATCATATCATCTTGAATAGGTAAACCAGCCATTTCAAAGTGATAGGCTATACATTTAAATTACAACTACATTGTATGGTTATTGAAAATATATACTGGACATATTTTAAATACTTTATAGATACGATCTAATCAGTGCTTTAGGAGGGGTGTGGTATCTCATTGTTTTTAATCTCCTCTTGTAACAATCACACAGTATAAATATGATCATTACCAAAAAATCACGGGAAGAATATGATCCTCTTTAAGAAAAACAGATGTGATTGATAAACAAGGACAATTAAATTAAACTGAAACAGCACCTTTATTCATGCAATACATGAAAGCAATACAGTAACCACGATTATCCGAACTTTCCCCCTTATGTAAATGAAAAGTCAAAAAGCGGTCCATTAAGTGCTTCCATAAACTTTCTCTCAACAGTGTGAAAGAACTTCCTGTGTCCACCACGGCCACTCCATGACTGCCTCTGATGGAGATTTCGCTTCCCCAAAGCAGGGTGAGCTGTGCCATCGGCCATGACAAACGTCTGGTCCCCAGCAGGGAGGAGGATTTCATTTACATGCATCATCTATGTAGCACTCGCCACATAATGGGATCACAAAGATCATTTATGTTATCTGGGTGACCTGTTGTATGAAAAAAACATTGGCCTTTGTTATTTTGGACATTCTTTATTTGCGTTGTGTTGATTCGCGAGTCAGCTGATTCCCAGCTGACCCACGGGTCACGTGACACGGCGCTATATGAAGAGCCAGGTAGTGGCGGCGAGGCTCTCAATCGCGACACTGAACAAGGTGAACTTGGGGAGTCTACGGTGGTTAAACTGGACCTCAAGGACTATGAGCACGAGTTGAAGGACCACAGTGAGACGCCACCGACACCGGAGTAACGAACCACTTCGCCAGAGCCAGAGTTGGCGTGCCCCGGTGAGAGCGAACCATTTTTTTATTATTATTTCATGTGCGCCAGCGCGTGGACTGGTGAGAGGCTTTTTTGGTGGTCCTGGACGGGTAGTTGGAATATACTCCAAGGATTACTCTATCGCCCCTCAGGGAGATGGGACGGATTTGCCTCGAACTGTGTATCGCAGTAGCTGCTGGCAGAGAGCATTGGACTAATAAGGTGCACAGGTGGAAGCACTTAATAGACTGCTTTTTGACTTTTCATTTACATAAGGGGGAAAGTTCGGTTAATTATGGTTACTGTATTGCTTTCATGTATTGCATATTAACCCTAAAGGTGCTGTTTCAGTTTAATTAAATTGTCCTTGTTTATCAATCACACCTGATTTTTCTTAGAGGATCAGATTCTTCCCTTTGGTAATGATCATATTTATACTGTGTGATTGTTACACTCTTATCAAAATAACAACATTTTAAGTAGGCTACTTTATAAATGAGAAAATGTATTGAGTCTGAGTAAACAGCCACTCGTGTTCATATTTTTATTTGAGAACTTCAGTGAATTTAAATTAAACGGGCACACATCAGGTAAACAACACACATTTCAACTACTTAATATGAGACAAATTAAGTGCATTTTGTTGTAATTAGAAGACTCATATTTCCCTCTCGTCATTAAATCAAATAGAATATTGCTTGTTCTTTGCGTTCCAGTCAGGTGTACAAGAGGAGAGCCGCAACACCTATGGGGTGTAGCATTTATTCTATGGGCGGTGGCTAAGCTAACATTACCTGCAGCAGTCTGGTCCTTAGCTGGGTCTTGTCCCTGGTCTCTAGCTATGCCTTTCTTTTTTATTAGCCAGGCATCCATGTTTGTGTGACCACCTGCAAAATGTGTTCATTACTTTGGTAAACATTAACATATCAAAGAAAAGACATTAGTCAATGGCATATCTAAGCAAACAGCCTCTACTCTCTGCCTAAATAAAGTGAAAATTTTACAGCAGCCAGCATACCTTCAAAAGGTAAAGCTCACACGTCCTGCCGATAAGCGGCAGGCTGGTCTCCCATCCAGGTACTAACCAGGCCCTACCCTGCTTAGCTTCCTTGACATATTGCGCGTAGGGACGCTCTGTCTGGAGTAGACCGTGAGCCACAAGGATAGCTGCTACTGCACTATATATACTTGTCCACGTTTAATGCTAATTTGGTATGTTGTAACATAATAATAATTAATAATTGTTGTAACATAATGCTAATTCTGTATCTGACTTTTAAGAATATCGTCTTTGTCCACCGTAAATAGCTAGTTGTTGAATTAAAACCTGACAAGCGCAAGGGATCATGGGAAATCTTAAAGGCATTTTAATCGCTCAATGGCCGCCATCTATATGTTATACGTGTCTTGTTTGTACTGGCACAATATGTACCCCAGCACTGAAATTCATAAAATTAGAGACTGGAACTTGGCTGCTATCACTTCAACGTGGATTTACACGTCTAATCAGTCTATTATACTGTAGCGTTGCGTGTAGCTAGACGGACAACGGAGGAAGAATGACGAGGAGACAGAATCACGGTCGGAAGCTAAGTAGCCCCGATTTATCAACCTGGCCGGAGCGAATTGGACTACAGAGATCAAGTTAGCTTGCTGAAGTGTAACATTAGTACCCAGTAGCCACGTGTTCTAGTTTAAAGGCACGACAAGCAATCATTTGTTAGCTCAGGATAGCTGCCCTGCTAAACGATCAGTTAGCATGTTTTGTTTTTCTTAGAAAATAGAAGCTACATTAATGAGCATCAGAATCAGTATGATAAGGCTATGATCATTAATTCTAGACACCACATTAATTAAACGTACAAAGATGATAAAAATAATGGTGAAATGATCTGTGTCTGTCAGCCACATTAAATCAGCAGAAGCCTACAGTCTGCAGTGAAAGCTGTTTAGTAGCTGTTTTTGTGTGCTGTCTGAATGTATCCTTGCAGATGCTGAGCAGTTATTTCTCTCTGGTCCAGTTTACCATCACAGGTACAGTAAGAGTAGAGAATGACTTTTCTTTTTTACACAGTTCAATAAACTCTTATATCAACTATTTACTGATATTAGGTAATGCCTTAATTACGGACAAGCCTGCTAATGTTAATTAATGTACCTTTTTTTAGTGTTGCCATAAATCAGCAGTGATTATGTTGTCTTTTTACCATTTAAGTGAAGTGAAGGAGTTTGGCAGAAGAATTGAATGTCAATTGAGGAAAGGAGGGAGACCACTCAATCGGTAGGTCGTGTTGTTATCTTCACACTCTGGGGTTTGAACATTGAAGGCTCAGGAAAAGTCAAACATTATTAACACGTTTCCATGATGTTTTCTTGGATCTCTCTCTCTCTCTCTCTCTCTCTCTCTCTCTCTCTCTCTCTCTGTGTTTTTGCCATTTGAAGATGAGGTGCAGCATCAGGGCAACATTGTGTGTGTGTGTGTGTCTGTGTGTGTGTGTGTGTCTGTGTGTGTGTCTGTGTGTGTGTGTGTGTGTGTCTGTGTGTGTGTGTGTGTGTGTGTCTGTGTGTGTGTGTGTGTCTGTGTGTGTGTGTGTGTGTGTGTGTCTGTGTGTGTGTGTGTCTGTGTCTGTGTCTGTCTGTCTGTGTGTGTGTGTGTGTGTGTGTGTCTGTGTGTGTGTGTGTGTGTGTGTGTCTGTGTGTGTGTGTGTGTGTGTGTGTGTGTGTCTGTGTCTGTCTGTCTGTCTGTCTGTCTGTCTGTCTGTGTGTGTCTGTGTGTGTGTGTGTGTGTGTGTGTCTGTGTGTGTGTGTGTGTCTCTGTGTGTGTGTGTGTGTGTGTGTGTGTCTGTGTGTGTGTGTGTGTGTCTGTGTGTGTGTCTGTGTGTGTGTGTGTGTGTGTGTCTGTGTGTGTGTCTGTGGCAATCCGGTGTCATTACCAGACCAGATAAAATATATAATGTCTCCGGCGAGTTCTGGATCCTAATCAGATGCCTGAACCACCTCGACTGGCTCCTTTTGACGCTAAGGAGCAGCATGTCGTGTTCATAATTTATTTGTAGAATAATGCTCTTGTTGATAAAATCATTTTCATATTGCTTAGTGAAATTTTGTTTAAAAACAAACAAACAAAAACCTTGAAGTCAGCTATTGTTCTTATATTAATAGAAATAATCACAGACAGCAAAAAAAGTCATTTACAAAGACTCAGGTTGTGATCGAAATATAGAGAGAATTGAAATTCAAAACATATATTTTTAATAATAGCAGAAATGATGAAATATTCTATAGTTTTGCACTGTACACTGATCCTTCTGAGATTACCATCACTTAACCCTGAAGCTGGATTTTCTGAGATGCAGCCTCACACAGCTGTAAATGAAGTTGTTCAGTGACTTATATAGGTGGGATAAACCTTTAAATCTATCATTAGGGAGAAATAAAGTAGTATCCGACATGTCCACTGTCAGCCTCCCGCTCTGCCTGACCCTTTCTTCACTCGCAAGCTATTCCTTTGGATGCCACACCGTATCTGGCGTGTACAGCCGCAATGCCCCCAGCCTTTGTGTTCAGGGCTCAGAGGGCCTGTCTGCCATGGCAGACGGTCTGATGAGGCGGTACCGGCTCGCAGGGGTACCCCCTCCACTGGTGATCTACGTGGACCGTGACTGCTGCAACAGAGACGGCGTGTCGAAGACAGCTGCCTTGTTTCATGTAAACGGATCATGTAATCTAATGTCACTCTCACACAAAAGTATTTAGACCAAAGTTACAATAGTTTTTTTTCCAGATGATTACAACATATCTCCAAAATGAAATCTATTCCAATCTTAAAATCTGATGAGAAAATAACCAGACTGATAATATGTTTACATATTCTCCATTTCACGGGAATGGGGGCAGCTTGTGGTTCGTCTCCACATTTGGCAACTGATGCGCCGCTTTGCGACGAGCGTCACCACAGAGAGCCACGAGCTGTATCCCAGCTTCATGAGGCAGCTGTCGCACTGTATCTTTGAGGTGGACCCAGGAGATGCCCGTCGTCTCGTGGAGGCTAAGCGGACACAGCTGGAGCTTCAGCACAGGATGGTCGGCCTGACTGACGCTGAAGTGACCAGAAGGATCACCGAGCAGGAGTGGAGGCTCCACTGCCGGAGGCGGACGCGTGGGGCAGAGGAGACAGCCATCGCCATTCGGGATCTCCTGTAGACATTTGGCGGGGCATAAAAAAAATACCTCCTGTCCCGGGAAGGCGAGTCTACAACGGTAAGAGTCATTTTAAATAGATCTATTTCTTCTAGTTAATATCTGCTGCATATTAACCCTCACTGTACCCTCCATGACTGTCTTTTAGTTGTCGTCTTGAAGAGAAATCTGGGCTTGCAAGCTGGCCCAGCACCAGCCGCCTGGTGGAGGCCATTTGTACCAAACTCTGCCATCTCCACCCCGTGGCCACGCGGACCGGAGGGATCACGAAGACCCGGTGGTCCCTCATCCTCTCCGACGACGTGGCCATTAGAGATGCTGTTGTGTCCAGCCCAAGGCTGATGGCTGACACCGAGATTCAGCTGTTTGAGCTGAACCAAAAGACCCTGTCCCAGTGGTGAGTTTTACTTTAATCTTTTTAAAGGGGTAGTTAACTCATTCTATCCATTTTTTATCCAATTACACATAGTCATCATGTTCTGACAGTTAAACGAGCGTTTCAATAATACAACATGAACAAAGTGACAAATGTAAACTGATAGAAATTCTGTTTTTGTCTTGGAGGTTCTCTAAACGACAGAAGGAGAGAGAGGAATGTCCTGGAGCAGGGAGCAGGAATTGTTCCTGCTCCAGCTTTTGCTGGTCAGGCTGTCCCTCCAGCTAAAGACCTGTCCTTTGTACAGGTGGGGCAAGGACAGCCCTTTGATTATGGAGACCCCCAGGAGCAGCCAGGACCTTCCAGCAGCGGTCTTCCTCCCCCTCCTCACCGGTCCCTCTGTCCGCCACTCTTCCTGCTCCAGTGCTGCAAGCCGGCGCCCCTGCTGCTCTGCCCACTCTTAGTGGACCACAGCGTGTGCCAAGAACCACGGCATACAGGAGGAGGAAGGCGACTGAGGCTTCTGCCGCCGGCGCCAGTTTGATAGTGCCCGGTGGAAAAAAACGCCGGGCAACATCGCAGTACATCTGCAGCAAGTGTGACCAGCCGAAGAGGATCGACACCGGTCACACTCGCATCGCAGATGTATCCTATTGTGCAGCTGTCGGCGGGATGACTGTGGAGGAGTGGAGGAATGAGATGAGGAACATTAAGAAAAAAAGCACCTAGTGATGTGTACAATTTTAAAAAAGGAATACATTTTTTTACCATATATATACAGTTTATATATATACACACACCAGCAGAAAAGTAAAGCACACACACATTTCAGAAGTTGAGAGATGGAGGAAAAAGTATGAGATTTCCACTAATTCTCTCTATCTTCCTTTTTCCGAGGTAACCTGACTCGTCAGAAAACCAGGGATCTGGATCTGGACTCGGTTCGGCCTCCTCCACATGTGTCAGTTCTAAATTTAAGAAGACCAAATGTTCCTGTCACACCTGAAGATTCCACCAGTGCTCGGCATCAAAGCGGCCCATCAGCTCCCCCTCCATAAGCAGAAAACCTGCCATCTCTGCTACCTGTAAAGATAAGTTCATTGATAATGGAATGTACTGTTCATGAATCAGATGAGTACGATGCAACTACACACATTCCACCCCATGCTAGACCAGAACCTCTGCCAGCATTGTCAGTAGAGTTTGTCGAATCTAATGTGTTGCAAAATAATCAGAATGTGAATAAAGATATTGTAACACAAGTCACTAGTCGATCAACCACCTTGAAGATAGTAACTACAGGCACTTCAACTAAAGTACTTACAATCGTCCCAACTACCGAAACAGTAATTAACCCCACTACTCATAAAGCTGTAATCTCAGAGTCAAAGACAGTCGTTACAACCCAGATTCAAACATCTCCAACAACAACCACCACTCCAACCCCTACTTTAAACACTACTCTAACAACTCCTGGCCCAGTAGTTCATTTAATTACCACTACAGCATCTGAAAGAAATACTCCTAAAATTACAGCTGACCAAAATGAGAGGAATAAAACCCTAGCCTTAGATATAGGGACGAGAACTGAGCAGAGTACGACCACGACTGATAAATTGACCACTAGAGTAGTCACTACAAGTTTGACCGCTTTAAGTACGACTTTGTCTGTTAATGGAACAAATAAAGACTATCTATATGACCTGTATAATGAGGATGAAGCACTTGAAGATTTAGCATTAGAACAGCATGTGGGACAGTATTCAGAGAGGTATAAATCAAATCAGAGAAGCTTCCAAACTATAGATAACACAAACTGGGAGAGAGAGCTTATTTTGATTGATTTATTTAACCTTTATTTATACAGGTAATCCCATTGAGACACGAGGTCTCATTCTCAAGAGAGACCTGTTTCACACACATACAATAACAAGTAGTTACAGACAGATCAATCAATACATTCAACAATTCAAAAGTGCAAAGCGGAAGCAGCTGGAAGACTGTAATTAGTAAAAATACTACAAACAGGAACAAATTTCCGTAGCTTTTTCCAACGTCCTTAAAACAAGTTTAAAATCCCTGAGTGGGATCAAGCTGGACAGCTTCAGATCCTGCTGTAATGTATTCCAGGTTGAAGGTGCAGAGTCTGAAAAGGCCTTTCATAATGGGTGGTATAAATGGGCGTGGTACACTGTAAGGGAGATGACTTCTAATGAGTGCATTTTTTGTGCAGAGGCACCGACAACTTTACCTACAGTAATTCCAGAGAAATACACTTTTGAAGAGTGCGCCAAGGCACAACAAAGGGAGTGTAGAGAAGGAAGATTCATTCCTAACTACAGTTTAGTTAGAATCTTCTCCTTGCCTCCATGTGGTGTCCAATGTAGACTAATCTACGGTTCGAGAAATGCCCATAATCTGCTTGGACCATATAGTCCTCTTCATAGGTCATGTGCTAGATTCCAGATTACCCAAACATCCCAAAATGAACCCCCTACTGATTATAAAATAGATAGGTTAGCTGATTATGAGTGCTTCACAGCGGAGGATTTTCAGTTCCCAGTAAAGAATGGTGAGGATGTGGGGAATGTTTCAGTTTACTGCAGAAGAACATGGGTATTGTCCTGGTTTCCACATGCTAATATGACACCTATTTTTATTAAGAGACCTGTATGGAATGAAAATCCAATTGTAAAGATCAGACATGTCATAATATAACCATGACCGTTCCTATCCTTCAACTTCTGAGTGAACAGAAGACTGCAATAGCAGATAGTTACTGGATGTGTGGAGACGATGTGTTACTAAATACTATTCCACCGAGATGGATCGGCCTGTGTGCTTTGGTGAGAATGAAACTATCAGTGCAAGTAGTGTACAGAGGAGTACAAACCATAGTTGGTGTTAATGAGCCTCCAGATAGCATCCACAGAGTTAAAAGACAATATGGTCCAGAAACCAGAGAACATTTAGATATGATAAATCAACCACAAGGAATACCTGAAGAATTCAAAGCAAGAAATGAGATTAAAGCGGGAGTAGAATCTATACTTCTCTGGATTACAATTAATAAAAATGTTGAATGGATAAATGACATTTATTATAACCAACAGAGATTCATCAATTACACTAATGAGGCCCTTAAGGCGTCAGGTGTACAGCTGCATGAAACAAGTCGGATGGCATGGCAGAATAGACAAACTTTCAATTGGATTT